>VOMN01020691.1:0-10443 GCA_014899125.1 Orchestia grillus
TTGCGTCTAACCCCAATAATAATAATAATAATAATAATACTACATCTTGTTTACAGTATGTGCGTGAATTTTTCCCTTTTTTTTCCACAACCATTTGGTTTGAAACTCATTCCCTCGATAAAAAACTCACTTGGATTCTGAAATTTCTTCCCAATAGTCTCAAGAACTCTGTATTCGTCCCCCTACTGGCCGAGAACGTATTACTTGAAGACTTAGGTTTGAGTCCCTCGTATTCCTGACTCAATGGAGATATCACTTATCAGTGACGCGTGCGTACGGTTGTCGCTGGCTAGTCTCGATGATGCCCAGATAAATTACCGGGCTCAAAGAAGGGCTTGTCTCTACGGATAGGTGATTGTGAAGGTATCTGTCTCGTGTGTATGTGTGTATAAATGGATACCTAAAATGCTCAACGAGTTCAGTGAGTCTTGGAATGTGATTTCAGACTCGTATGCAGTTGTTGACTATGATTTCAAATTTGTTTTGATGTTCTTGAGATACGTAGTTTTACTCTATTACTGTAACGTGTCTATATATTAGAGGTAAAGTTAAAATATTGGCGAAATATTTGAACTAGGAAACTCATGAATCTCTTAACTATTTTTCCTTTCTCACTTAGAAGACGCGAGTGGTATATTTTTATTTCATTGCTGAATTTTTTAATGACATAACGTGGAGCTGCTGAGTGATCTGGTGTCAACAGGCCAAATGAAAGTAACAAATTAAACAATAGGCAGACTGTTAGCCATTATTGTGTGGTTAATGTGAGCCCCAATCCCTGCTCTGATTCTTCTGTATCGAATTTGTGCTGAGTTTTTTATTTCAGATTCTTCTTTTATTGTGATAATTGTTGTTAATATGGTTGCGAAATAGTGATAATTATTCAGTAGATAAAATTAAGCATCTTTTATTTCACTACAGAGCTAAGATTCTTTGCGAATTTGTATAAGCTTTTGAAGAACAGTGAGTGTTTTTCTTAGTTGTACTCGAATATAATCTTAAAACAAGATCTGGTCCCATAAATGCGAAACGGGGTGGGTTCAGAAGAAGTCAGTTGAAAAGTGTAATTTGCTAAATCAGAGTTCCGAATATTGGTGAGCTTTAAATGAACTTTTTTTAGCGCGTTATAATATTTTGATTCACGCAGCGAAAGAAATTTAGACTTTCAATGAAGGAAATGTTGATAATTTTTTATGAGTAATTGAAGCTTTGTATTCGGTATCGTCCAACTTTGAATAATCTAATTCTAATATTGAAAGTGTCAGCATTGTTTCGGAGAGAAAGTGATTTATGTTTTCACATATTGGTAAACGTAAAAGTTTTCATCTATATCGTTATCTTCCCTCTACTGAATCTTATCATTATCTTCGTGATTATTTTATCAGCCGAGGCTGCAATTATCGTGCGCCAGTGATGCCAAATCTCTCTATACTGTATAATAATGCCCGAAGTCCACATGTTTGTATGTATGTTTGTTTGTTTTTCTGTGGAACTATTTATTTACGCTCTGTAGGAATTGGGGCAAAATTTACGGGGACATATTTTCGGATACATATTATTAATCAGCGAAACTGTCAGAGAAGGCAGTCCGTATCAGTGATACAGAAAATGACCTCATTTCACGTGAAATTGAAGTTATTTTTGACGACGTGGTGTCAATGATAGTTTATCCCTGTTATTGTTCTTGTCTTTAGGTTGAGGTATTCGAACATCTCGAGGAGTTTGCGCAAGTACAAGTAGGCTTCGTTGCGTACCTTCTACATTCATGAGGTCGCGGATTCGATACTTTGAGGCGGAGTACTTACATTTAGAAAGGAAGATTAAACACGGTATTCCTAAAAAAGGTGGCACACCAGTGGGGCCTGAGATAGAGCTCCCGAACCACTTCCGAGGTATCAACGGTACGAGTTAAGCAACTCGTTGAGTAGAACTTCAACTTGAACCCGTTCCTTTATATGTGCCATTGCTGTCTAAATAAGTTCCGTTGATAACGGTGCATGTTAAAAAAATATTTTACCGTGTGGTTTTATCGTTCATGCGAAGATATAGCCTGAGAGAATTAGGACATGCCCACCGTTCTCTCACGTTCATATTTATTCATCATTTCGTCTAATTTTGTCCCCTCTTAACATTGTCGTTAGTAGCTTTTATATCTACACTGAAATAACTACTAACATGTGGAAGTATTTGCTCTACTCCACGAGGTCGCCATTCATTCGAAAAAAATTCAGTACCTCCAATTCCGCTATGTTACTCGACCTGTGCCCGTTTCTAGGCGAACATCTCGTAACTTTTTGTCTCGAGAACTTCTCGTAACTTTTTGTCTCGACAACTTCTCGTAACTTTTTGTCTCGACAACTTCTCCTAACTTTTTGTCTCGACAACATCTCGTGACTTCTTGTCTGGACAACATCTCGTAACTTCTTGTCTCGATAACATCTCGTAACTTCTTGTCTCGACATCTCGTAACTTTTTGTCTCGACATCTCCTAACTTCTTGTCTCGACATCATCTCCTAACTTCTTGTCTCGACATTATCTCCTAACTTCTTGTCTCGGCACACTCGCCTTCAGCCGAGATCACTCACTCGTCACGCTGCCTGCGCCAAACCTCTCTGTTGTATGAAATCCTCCTGTACGTTTATCTACCATCTGCTCTCCATATTCAAATCTGATGCCTCCACTGTCGTATCAATGGTTACATATATGTACATTTTTTAAATGATCTATGAAGACTGCTAACCCTCCTTTTCATTAAGGAATTATTCTACCACTCCCGCTAAATTGATAACACGGGCTACCCTCGCACAACCTTCTTTCCTAAAATCCACGAAAGTCTCTTCTTTATAGTTTTACCAACTTTTTATCAGTTATGTGTGTTCTGTCACAAACTTGTATGCGCAGCATTTAACGGACCGTAATTGTTCCTGAACTACCTGTTCTCAGTTCCGGTAATTTGAGCGAGAGCACGTGTCACCAGTATCTCAAACATCGCGCGTCGCTTGCAGGTGTGGCAGTCGAGGAGCGAGGCGTGTCGGGGGTTTGTGTCCGCCCTGCTGTCGCTGGACCCCCAGCGCCGGCTGACTGCGAGGGATGCCCTGCAGCACCCATGGCTCACCAAGGAAGTGCCGCACACGGTATGCTGTTACAGTGTTGCTGAATGACAATCTGAGCGCGTACAATCGTAGCTCTGTCATTTGTCATCGTTCGTGACTTCTTTATGAAACAATGTTTTGCAAGCGAACTCGTCCATTATATGTACAGTGCCTAGACGTGAGTATTTGTACGAATTTTTTTATATATATTTTGAAAATTTTGTGCTCTGGTTTAGGGTGAAGAGTTCAGGTAGTTCAGAGAACATATGTTTTTCAGAATATTTAAGCAGAACAGAGCAAAATTAATTAACCAGAAAATCAACCAAGCAAACAAATGTTCAAGACAAAAGCATTTGGGTAAACTTGGTATCATGTTAAATCATTATTTTATTGCTAAATTTCAGTATCTTGAAAAAAACTTTTTGAAAACTGCCAGAAACATGCAGAACATATGTAATGTATACTAAGTTCGATCGGCACAATCACTACCCCTTCTGGTTTTGCTGAAGATAGATGCTAAGTGAATGCAATACCGAAAATCAAAGGAATGCCCGAGGCTATTCGAAAGTCAACTGTTGGACATTGTAATGAAGGTTTAACCTGTAGGTAAATTGTCGAACGTGTTATGGTTACATACTCAATTTTAGGGTAAATGTTTGGAAACCTCCACTGGGCTTTTACATTACCCAAGCTTTCGCGCGCGTAAGCAGCGTGCGTTTTCAAGGAATGAAATAGCGAAAACTTTGGACATATGACATGCTGTGCTGTAAATGGGCTACGCCGACAAAAATAAATGCAATATTGACGAGAAAAGTTTAACCGAGATCATGGTTATAATGGATGAAACAGCGATCGAATTTTCAATTTGGGGTGAAAAAAAGGATGAAACAACGAAAAAATCAAAACTCGGTGAATGTTTCCAAATATTTACCCTACAATATGGATCCTGGGCGTCCCTTATTATAGTAAACAATACTCAATTGTATGTAACCATAATAGTTTGGAAGCATCGAGAAACTAGGGCAATCTGCCAAGAGTCGGAGCTCCTCGCAAGATCACGGGCCGCTCACGACGCTATTTGCTGCGTGAGGTGACTAATGAGCCCATGACAGCCCGTACAGACATACAGAAAGAACTGGAGTTACAAGGAGTTCACCTCAGTCGAAAAAAAGGTTGATAGAGAATTATATCAGAGTGGCTTACGTGCTTTCAATCCACGCAAAACTCTGCTTCTTACAGCTAAACATATGGAGAGCCGTTTAATGTTTGCGAAAGACTTTCTAGACAAAGAAAATGAGCTGTGGAATCAGGTTGTGTGGTTCAATGAACGCGAATGTGAACTTTTCGGCCGAAACGACGCTCGTCATATTAGAGTTTGACAGGCGTGGAGGAGGGAGCCATCCTACCGTCAAGCATGGCGGAGGCAGCCTCGTAGTGTGGGTGCTATGTTGTCCATGGTGCAAGGAAACTCTACATCATTGATGGAAAACTGGACAGTTCCGCGTACAGACATGTGCTGTAGCAGAAGCTGCTTCCGAGCGCAGGAATATTCTACGGTCAGTTCTGCTGTATCTTTCAGCAAGATAATACCCCCAAACATACCGTGAAATTAACAAAAGAATGGTTCGCAAATAAGAAAATAAGTGTCCTTCTGTGTCAGACCAACTATCTGACAATGGCCAATCGCCGTTGAAAATTTATACCGAATATGCAAAACTGCTGTGCACGGGTGTAGTCTACAAATCCTTGCTGATTTGAGACTCATTTGCATGCAAGAATGGAACAAGATAGAACAAACTGAGTGTCTCGAAGTTAGTTACGATAATCGTCTCTGTTGTTGCAAATAAAGGTCATCCCGCTAAGTACCATATTTGTTCTATGAACTAACAGTACTCTTCACCCCAAACCAGAGCTCAAAATTTTCAAAATACATCGAAAATGGAGTTGTGCAGATATTTATATCCAGGCACTAAATGTTTCATTCAAAATATCTTTGGTGTTCATGCTCTGTCTCTCGAGGACTTTTAAAGTGGCCTCTAAAGCTTCATGAGTAATGGAATTTAAAACTTTTTACTGTACCCGTATCAAGAAGAGACTCCAACCACACATCTGAAAAGCTTCGTATCTGATGTTATTGTTTTTTCTTTCATTCAGGTGGCTGAATTCTGCCCAATTACGAATTTTTGAGTCATTCGCATAAAAACTTTTTGTACCCTTGTCTGCTATCACACTTTTTCATTGTAGCTTCAATAGTTTCCCCACACATTACGCTGCTTGAACATTCCAAGCCCATTCACTTTTCTAACACTGCTAATGTTGCAGCGTTACATCATATGGGCGGGCTCAAAAGGTCTGTTAAATTTCTCGATTTACTCGTTCAATCTCGGAACAGTTCTTCCAAAGTTGCTACGTTTCAATAAATTATCACTTCGCTTTGACGCAATCATTTTTAATTTCTTCAAAATGGGCATGAAAGCTGGGTGCTTGTTTTGTGCGATTCTCTGAACTGCAATGAAAGCTCAATTGAACTCGTTTTATGAGGTGTGATATTCGCCAATTTTTTCCAGCTCTTCGCCTTCATTGTATACAAATCACAATTAGCGAGTCCTTGCTGAGAATGGTAGGCATTTATCTTGAAAGATTGCAGTAGTACTTTAAGTTCTCCGAACTGATTGAGACCGAATTCTTTTCCTTGGAACTGCACAAATACTCGAATGATAACAAGCTTTTGAGAGGTTATATTTGAATTTTTCTCATGACAAAATCTTGCTCATTTCGTGGTATGGAAATCGTAATTAGAGTAAATACCCATTTTCAGTCTCGTGTCAAGAGTTATGTGAAATTTTTAACGAAAAATGAACGTCATTCACTTCAGAGTAATTTCCTTTGATTATTGTTGAGGCAAATTTCAGAAAAGAGTTCAACAAGGTATACTGAAATTTTCAGCTTTTTTTTTTCAAACTAAAAAGTTTTTATCCACTACCTATTTCTGAAAACTCGGAGAAGTTGAGTGAGATAGGCACCATTTTTAACAATCTCCTGAAGCAACGTCCTCAACTTTTTTACCCTTGTGTTTAATAACAAAGTAGGTTAGATATGATGAAGTCTGTGTTACAATTTAACAATTACCAAAATTGTATTGCGTGTTTAGTAACATTACGTATATGAAATTATTTAAAAATTCAAAACTGCATTACCTTATTTCCTTATGGAAACTCTTAGGGTTTTTTAGGAACCTAAGGGTACCTCGGATCCCAGGTTGATAAACGCTAGACTATAGCAACAATGACATAAGGTCCCGCCACTTAGAACCGAGTGATTCAAAGTACCTATACTTACGTGAACGTACAACGATGATTTGTGTTCTGAAGGCATGAGACATCTCGTGACCATGACCACATATTGACCTCTTCATGTATCCCTGACAACCAAGTCTGCCTGCAAAGGTACACGCTGCTCGCATGATCCATAATCGTCACTTCGTACGCGTGATGAGCTTCCTCAAGCATGCCCAGTTGTTATTCATGCTTTGGGTGGGTCTCATGAAGCGCTTTTCACCTATTTCACGGCCAAATTTTTATTCTGAATTTTTTTGGAGGCTGATGCTTATCCCCGCTATTTTAGTATTAGTCGTCGTGTATTTGTATATGTATTATATTTGATGGAATATTTAATTTCGAATTTTGTCTGAGATTTGTATTTATTAAAACATCGAGCTTTCAAACAACGTCACGTCGGTCTTCATTCAGGATGAGCAAAATTATCAAAAAAATAACATCCCAAAACTTATGACCTCAAACATATCGCATATAAAAACTCGCATGTTAACTTCTATTTTTCGTATTACTTGGAAATATCAAGACGGACCATCCAAGGACCTACTAAAGGCATTGTTTAGATTATTTCTTACTAATCGTTTCAGGGTTTGCCGGCTAAAAAAGTGATCTTTAATTATTCACCCCACATTTAAAGTGTAACAATCTTTGGCGAACTGTTCGAAATTTGCTTTTTCACCGACCAAATTGAATAATGCCCGTCAGTTTTTAAGCCTTCGCAAAACTCTTTCATTGTTTAAAAAACCGAAAAAAATTAGCGCATCTGTTGACTCCCTGAGTGCCATTCAGTCCACCATTAAAGAATTGGTCTTTTTGTCGTATTAGTTTCGTGCCATCGATGAACAATTTCCAAAAAGAAATGGTCAAAACATTGAGAAATTTATCAAAAATGCTTAACCTGAGGGTGATGAAGCCAAATCGGATTTCGTTTGTGACAAATCGGCTTGGAAATGGTATATTTCTGCTTTTATGTAGTTGGTAACTTCTACTCTGGATGTCTCTCGTTAAAATTTTATTTTTTCTGTCTTGCAGAAATTTTATTTTTTCTGTCTTGCAGAAATTTTTTTTTTTTCTGTCTTGCAGAAATTTTATTTTTTCTGTCTTGCAGAAATTTTATTCTTTTGTTCCTTGCTAAAATTTTCTTCTTTTACATCTCAATATAATTTTCATCTTCTGCGTCTGAATAAAATTTTTTCTTTTGTATCTTGGTTACATGTTCTACTCTTGCGTGTTGGTTAAATTTTCTTGTTTACAGAGAGACAGCAGAAGCCACTCGGTCAACTCGATGACCCCGTCCTTGCGCTCCCTCCACCACCTGCGACCTGCACCACCTGTGCGCCCCATCGCGTCTTCGCGACCTGTTGCATCTTTGCGATACGCGGCACCACACCCAGGTGTATACGCGCCTCTCTCTGCCACCGCTAATTGGAACGCGCTCCCCCTCAGCGCCTCCCCTCACCACGCAGTAACCGCGTTTGATAGCTCACCCCGCCACATGCTTGCCACATTTGGGGGGCAGCCCCGCTACAAAGTGGCAGCTGCTGCGTCTTCTTCCCCCCCCAGCGGCGACTACGGCTGGGGCGGGACTGTCACCAGGAAAAAAAGCAACAGGCGTAGACGAGAACAGCAGCAGTCGATGTAGTTCTGTATTTACGTGAATTTTTTTTTAGTTTGATAGTAATTGTTTCCATTCCAATAGGTACGCTTTGAGGCAGTTCATATTTGCATAACTGAATTACAAAGATATTGCAACTACTTGGCATAGTATTTCCTTTATAGGGAATGAGATGCTTGAAACAGGGTTTATGAAGAATTAAATTGTTTTTCAACCTCCTGTTTCTTCTGAAAATTTTCAGTTTATTTTTAGCTCAGAGGTTTTCTGGCAGTTGTACAATTAGGACTTGAAAAACGAATATTCTTCGTGAAGTAACATTAGACATAAGTCGTTATTGAAATGAATAGAAAAGTTAGAAAACAGGTTCATAACGGTGCGTGAACGCTATGCAACGTAGCTGTTAGCGGACAGAAGTTAAATAAAACCTGTTCACCACATCCATGTTTCAGCAGGCTAGCTTCTGTTTCCTCCCAGGACATTGCTCAAGTTGCCGAGAGTTCCATCATTCATGTCGACTTCGGTCACTGGTGAATCTCTGTGATACTCTTGTTCCATTTTTCATGCTTTTCGCTGTCGTTTTTATTCTTCCAGTCGCCCTTCATTGATATTTCCCCAACATTCAACCCAATACTGTACGGCCGTCATGTTCTCACTGTTGTTACACGCAAAATACCAAAAAAATAAATTGAAAGGAAAAAGTGATAAGAAACCGCATACTTTTGACATTATATTTTTTACATTCTCCAAGTCTCTCTCGTGAGGGTTGAACCCGTTGCTTGCTAAGGCCGTTACATTTAGTCAACCTAGAAGCAACTTAAAACTTCTAATTACTCCGCCAAATTCGTTGATATCTTGATGAAAGTAATGTTTTGGCTTTTTTGTGAAGGTGCTTTTATTTCACTTGATTTTGAGCTGTACCCTCTACCCTCACCGTACACTCGTGCCTCAAGACTGATCTTAGTTTGTGTGCCTTAAATGTACCTTGGAAGTTCTCTTGTCAGTAAAGACAGTTTTTACTTGTGCGAGTTGACATCAGAGGTAATACTGCGAAAGTGACCTGCAAAATATATATCGTACTTCAATATACATATCACCCTCAGTATCCGCTGCCATAGATTACTCAAAACACAACTGCTATCATACGTGGTGTTTGCGTGTCAAAACTAACAAAGTTATGTGCTGTAGTGCGAGAGTTAGTGCCGAATTCCCCAGTTTTTAGTTTCCGAGTCTCTGGTAACTTACATTTTGATATGGACAGCCGTCCAGTGAGGAAATTTTTATTGACGAGCGTGTTCATCAATATGGAATTTAAATTACTAGAACATTTAGAATTTCGTCATATTCGAACACGAGAGAGTGCTCTGTTGAAAAGGCTTGAAGATTGAGTGAAAGTTCATGTCTAGTGAAGAAAGGTTCTGAATTTTTTTTATTGAGAGTCGTGATAGTACAGGTGTTACTTCTGCAATTTTACGTTGTGGATGTTCATACTATGTTTGTATGAAATTTGTAATATTTATTCAATGATGTGTTCATACTTGCTCTACTGTTTGTACGTTTGATTGTATGTCACTGGCCATGTTTCTATGAAACGGTAAAGTGAAGTCTGTATATCCTTGCTCACTAATTTTAAGTGAAAGTTAGTTTTTGAGTCCTAAAATAATTTCAAACTAGTTGACCTTCGCCGCTTGTGTGCCTCAAAAATAAAAGAATCTCATTCTGTTGGAAAAGATAGATGCGTTTTAAATTTTATCGAAATGAGTATTTTTGCCTACGTCTTCAAAGTGCGAGCACTGAAATAGAATCTGTATTCCTTCCATCTGGTTTATTTATTTGTGTGTTTATTTAATGAAGTTTTGTCCGTACGACGAGCCCTCGTGTCCCGGGAGTTTTAAAATTTCTCCACCCTGCTATTTATTCAATGCCGAGACATGACTTTCCGAACGTTCTCCACTCGTGTGTCCGACTGCTGGTCAGTTTGATATACGGTGTGTCAATAAATTTAATCCTACATATGTTTTTATAATTGTTTTCTTTATTATTAAATAAATTAATGGCTTGGTTAAACATATGATCTACTTATTGAAATAAATGTGAATTTAAATTTTGCGAGAACTGCACTCACCGTTTTGGTATGTAAAATACTGCTTCTTGGTATTCAGATCTTGGTTGAGTGAAGATTGAATAAAGACTATTTCGCTGCTTTTTATTGTTTTTTCCATAGTGAGTTCCAACTTTTGAACAGAACGCTAGTCAGTACTTTTCTAAACAGATTCATTGTTTATAGCTCCAAAACTACTCCAGTGTTTCTATTTGTCCGGAAAAATAATTCCTCATCTTTAAAAAGTGTAAAATATCGCTCGGAAATTTTGCTATCTATCATTTGAAGCTCAGCCGCTCATC
>VOMN01020692.1:0-20198 GCA_014899125.1 Orchestia grillus
TCCGCAGACCGACCTCGGGATGGTCCGCCTCCCACAGCAGCTTCTACGGACGGGACATTAGATCTAGCTAGGTCAGTAGGAGTAACGCTTCGTCTAAGGATAACGAAATGGCTGCCCTCACCTGGGCTGGTTTCGAGAATGTCGGATGCGAGTTCTGTAAGCGTAGAAACAGAATTTCTCGTAGTAGGTTGGTTATCCTGCCTGACTGCTCTTCTCGGTCGGACAGATTGCACCCCCAGGTCGTGCCGTAAACTTGCTTCAGTCTGTGCAGAAAAGAACGTTCGATCTCCACGTACTAACGCCTCTGCCTCTACAGTATGGTATGAAGGAGGATAAGGCCTTCTCCCTTGACGCCATTCTGAATCGGCAATTTCAGAACAACTGCAGCATCGAGGCGTATCAAGAGTCGAGTTTTCCGTAGGTGGAGGCCCGAAGGTTGAAGCTGAAGACGTGGCTCTACATGCTGGCACAGAGCTAATCGCTTCACGGGACTCGTATTCCATGTGTTCTCTCCAGAGCGATTCCACATAGTCGTCTATGTCTTCAGAATCAACACTCGAATAGACATCGTCTGCACCTTCCGCAGACGTCTGAATCGTCGCTGAATGCGTCTGAATCGTCGCAGATGCGTCTGAATCGTCGCTGGAAGTAGAATCTTGCTGAATAGTTGGATTATACGATGCACACAACGAGGTACCTACAGCAGACGCGAAGATGCCGAGCTCTACTACTGACGCAACAAAGATGGCCCAGTACCACCAAGGTTGTCGCCCAGGTGCAGCCTCAACCCCTGGGGAACAAGGCACGCATTTCAGCAATTCGAGCAGGTTTCTCAACCGTCTTTTTTCAAAAATAAACCGAAGGGTTTCGCAAGATCGAGCAAGATACCCGATGCACTGTGAGTCACATTTTATTCTATGAACGTTAAATTCCTTGTTATGAACAATGCATTCGTTATTGAAGTATTGTAATATAGCCATGTCTACCCGATGTCGGAAGCACAACGGTTACGCTAGGGTAAAAAACATTGAGAAACGCATTGAAGAGACCGGCGTCTTCCGTCGTGGTTGGATACGCGTGAGGGATGTGCATGAATATAGTTTGTCTTCTGTGAATTGGAATGACCATCTTTCACATATTTTTCTCCATCGTAATTTTCAACTTAGTCCGTTTTGCAACTTCAGGTTAAGAGTTTCCCTATTCTAACAAGTCAATTGAACATTGAACTTCACAATGCTTGGCAAGAAAATATTTAAATTCATTCCCATTCAAGGTCAAACCAGATTCATCAGTACTTAGATTGGGTCAATTGTTTCGAGCTGCCTGCACACAGGAGCAGTGTTCCAAGGAGCATAGAAGGTCCTTTCGATTCGATCAATGTGGAATCATTGCACACGTGTGTTCCCAACCAGGATTCCGTACGCATTAATTAACAGCTAGTTAAGAAAGAACTAAAATAAAAAATCGGCGAAGAAGGCATGAAAACGGGAAAAGGAAAGTGCACACGAAAGATCATAAAAAGCACAATAGTTACTTAAATATCTATTCTACCTTCAGATGAGACTCGTATTGTAGAAAATTTCGGGTCAAGTCCTGAAAAACGCTATGTAGAGGCCAAATAGCTGTCAATATACGTATTTGTAAAATAAGTCCGACGACCAATTACAATACCAAAAATTGTCCCTGTATTATCGACCTTTATTACAAAGTCATTAGTACCATTGCGGGCAGGAGGTTTGTGCAAGATGAAGGGGACCTGGGAGACTGCTTAATTCAACGCCTTCTTCTGTATACGTACTAGGATATTACGAGACCTATGGAGTTGCTTTCGTTTTATCGAAAAATTGTTTAGTCTGACCGGAGGATGAAATTTTCGTCATGGATTCAAGAGCTCTATTTTTTTTTATGACCGTTCATCAGTTCTAGGACGGATGCCCAAGTGTTTCAAAAATCTGATCCTCGCTTACCGAGACGTGTTCCTCATGTAGAAGGAATTTTGGGCACCGCAGTCCCTGACGTGCTGGACAATGTCAGAGCGCACGTCCGACATCGAAGAGCTCATCTTCGTAAAAAACTTTCTTCTAAAGTTTGGAAAGCTGAATTTAAGATTTAACCACGGGTAGCATTTAGAAAGTACGGCTTCAAGCCACCGCATAAATATTTTCTGTCATAAGTAACGGTAGTGAATATTCAAGTTACCGTGGGCTTTGGGGCATGGATTATAAATTGTTTCAAAAAATGTGACTTGTCAACGAAAACGCGGCTACTGTTTACAAGAAAGATTAGAAACCAAAACTAATTTCTTCATCGAATCAAGTAAACGTCGAAGACTGGTAAGCCCTTTTACAGGTCAAAACTTTAATTACATTCCATATAATTAGCAGAAGAACTAAGGAAACCTCGCATGACCGGGGAAGGGGGGAGCGGGGGCGGTACCTGTATACGGTACTGATCAGGTTCGTCTCGTTGGGTGTGAAGTGGACGTCCGAGAAACGCAAGGGTTTTTTCCCTCTCGTAAAATTGACGTGAATTGGAACAATCACAAGGTGGTCCGGAAGACCTTTTCTTCATGAAGAATAGGCTGTCCTCCAAGGAAACGTTTTGACTGACACTAGTTTGAACGACTACGGCCGAGGTTCCCAAAAACGGTTTAAATTACCCAGATACATTAACTGGAGTAAGTGAAAGCAGGTGACCCGAGGGAAAATTTTACTTGCTTGTACAGATCAAAAAATACGCTTGAGAAACTACGATATTCAACACTTCAAGTGCAATTCTCCATATATGCAAAATTTCATGTCGACAAATATCTTTTGTGCATGTAAAAATTAAGGATTAGGTCTTCACAAATTTGGTTATCCTATTAATTTCCTTCAAATTTAACCTAGCTTATTCAAGAAATCAACACAAATTTCAAGAACACTAAAGTTTTTATTTGTACGTGTCAGCCTTTTGGTTACGTTGGGTTCAACGACCGCGTCTACCGCGCACGCCAGTCTGTGTTAAAAGATCCACAGCTTTGGAAAAAGTTCATGGAACTGTAATTCTTCATTAATCCCTCTACCTAAAGGAATTTCTATCGTTTCCGCAGCTGGGACATTTGTCTAGATAAATGAAATGCCAAAGCTATACGAGAAATATATCTCCCTGCACCGAACATTTCAAGAGTTTTGAAACTTTCATGAGAACTTCTCAGAGTGCATCGGTTAGAGCTATTCCCCTCTACCACAGCAATGGGAAATTTATGAATCTCGCAAACTGCAGTTGTAGATTAGATTATGCTTAATTTTACCTTAAATTTTCACACCCACATGAAACGAGATAAAGAAAGCGAGAGAAGGGATCATCTAGTATAAACTAGAAAACTTTAAATCTATGCACAGGTGTGTTCCTATATCTGATTCCGTGCACATAAAAACCGAAAGAACGAAGAAGCGGAAGAAGAGGATATAGCTAGCAAAGGTGTGAAAATTTAAAGAAGCGAAGTGAGCAGGAAAGACAGTACTGAAGGCCTATCTCTAGCTGCTGCAGCCTAACGCCTCCTCTGGGGTCGCAATCCCCGTAGCACAGGAGATAGACTTTACAAACCTGGCTCGACATCGTACGCCCTCAGAAGGCCGCAGGACCGACATCGCCTCACCGTCGGACGTACGCTCTTACAACGTACACCAGTGTTGAGTGTGCAACCTGATGGCTCCTACATAAGAAGCGCGTCTCGACGAACGAAAAGGGAAGGGGAGGGGGGTGTTGCGAGGGGCCACGAACTTCACGCCACGCAGGCATCCGCCGCTCTAGAACCAACTCGGTTGCAGAAACTCTCATTCAAAACCTGAACTCTCAAACTCTTTCCGAAAATTTCAATTCTCAGATTAAACCTCACGAGAATAAATATGTCGCAGTACAACTTGTAATTTTTGAATCCTGGTTCATACAGAAAAATCTGCGTTCAAGCCTGACTTCAAGTCAGTCCATACATTATGCTGGAGCCTTGCGCCAAAACGGACGAATTCCATTTTTTAGCCTTACTACGTTAGAAATTTGTACGTTGCTTCGCAATGTTATGCAATTACATCAAGTTGTTACAAATTTTGCATTGGGTACGAAAGTCTGCGTGCTCGAGTCATCAAGTTTTATACATCAACTATTTTCCTCTCAGTACTTCTAGATTCGCTACTAATAAAGCCAATCTGTGAAAGATCTTTGTCTTTAAATCTAACTACAACCGAGGTTACTCAGTTTCGTTTGAATTCTTTAAAGCAAGCAAGTTTCAACCGAATCATTTCGGTCCATTCGATCAGCGTACAAAGTGCCAAGCGAATTTTTCGGTAGGAATTCCTTTCTATCGAGCCGGGACCGAGCTGTGGGGTGCTAACGGCTTGCCTGTCTTCTTTCACCCAGTTGAAATGTCAACATATTAATGCGATACGGAGCTCGTACAATTCAAAATTATCCTAGTCATCCAGGGTTCCTGATAATTATCGCTCCAAGTATCCTTTGAGCTTTAAGGGTTTTACCCAGGTCATGAATTTGATTCTTGCATCCAAGCCATTCCCAAACGTCGCGCTACGTCGCGCTCCGAGCGTCGTCAAAAGACTCGTGTCTGCGCCTGAGGCTCAGTTTTAATCTCACGGAAATATTCCCATCGAAAACGACTCTTCGGCCACTTACCGCGGTCACGCACGCAGAGCAGAATATTTTCCAAGAGTAAAACGAAGACGAAAATAATGAAGAGTTTCGAACAATTCGAGTTCCAAACAAAGGCCAAGCCCCGATTGTCCATTTTTAAAATTAAACTTAACGATAAAACACTCAACACCTGCTGGGATAAGAAAAGTAAAGTTCAAGATGAACACTGAACAAAAGTTTCCGGTTTCGTATCGAGAAAATGGAACCATTTCAAATCTACGAACCCTATCGTCAACCAACGTAATTGGTAACCTTCAAGTAGCCCAGGGACCCCTCAGCCCCAGCACGATGTTCTCTATGCTACAACACTGCCGACATTAGAGACGGAGGACCATCCGGGGCCCTCTAGGAACACCATCTCTGCAACACCCGGACCATTGGAAATGGTCCTTGTCAGACGCAAGCCTCGCGAGGTTTAACCCTTTAACGTCCTAAAGAGCACATTGGTCCCGTTTCATGAAGATCTTAGTTTTTCTGCTGAGAGCTAAGCGCAGTCTTGTAGCAGATATACCTAGGGCTGCAAATAATCTCCTCGTACATAGCTTAAGGCAGCCTTATCTCAAATAATTTGGTCGTTCAAGGCTTGACCCAATTTGAACAGCTTTCGTGACTACTTTCAGGGTCGAAACCTCAACTCGCCAGGGCGCAAGTTTGAGAAGAATACTCAAAATCTTTCACACGTAGCCTCTGCCCTAAACGCTGTCGCTGCCGCTACCATCAGGCATTAGGGGCCGAACACGCTATATTAGGCATTTCGAAAAGGAATTTGGCGTCTTCAGGTTACGTTAACTGGCACGTTAAGTGGCTCGAGTTCGCCCTAGATCATCTGATGACTCACGCGACATGAACAGCTTCAATCAGTTCGTCAAGTAGCGTCTTCTCGTTCACAAATACATTTCTCCACAAACTTATAAAACCAGAAATAAGTTGTTTACTTTGAAAAAATTCTGGGCATCATGAGTTGAAATTCGATATCTTTATGATACTAGAGAAGGCTCTAGAGTATTGGTTTTTATTACTAAAATTTGACCGTAGACTCTTGCAATAGATTAGAGTGCTTCAGCTAATGACGCGCTCCGAAAGAGGAAGGACTACTTCATATTGACTCTCCGGTGCTCGTCTCCAGCAACGAATAATCCTTTGACAGCCGCCACATATTACAGTGCACCTGATTAAGAACAAGTTTCAAACTCATTATATACTTTGACACTGCTTCATCAAGCCAGTCCCTATGCGAGACCTTGAACTTAGAGCTGGTGGCGTAAGCTCATCTGGCCCCTCCAAACCAAAATTTTGGGTTATACAATTGACTCGTTGAACAATGTACAACACCAAACTTATTATCCACAGAATGCTCCATCTAGTTTCAAACAGTTTACTAGTTAGTACTACCCTACACTTACACTGTAACTAGTCTTCCTCGCGTTCTTCCTTTGCGATACGTTCACACACCGCTGGGTCCAGCAGGCATCGACACCAAGGGAAATTCACTTGCTTAATAATGTTCCCATACCTGCCGCTGCCTTTAGCCCGAGTCGAGACTACGGCGCTTCGGCGAGTGACAGTCGTACCGTCAATCATTAGGCCATTCAGTACGGACGGAAGGCAACGGGGTAAGACCGCGAGGCTGATACTAGGACAGAAACAGCAAGTCGAGAACGAAGAAGGAAAACCGAATGTTCAAGAAGGTGCGACGATTGAAAAACTAGGTGGGCGCGAAAGGAGAGTAAGGCTTATCTGTAGCCAAAGGAACCACTGTATTCTTGCTGGGAACGCCAGTCGCCTTAGTATACACTGGCCTAGCCTACCTAACCTTCTCTAAACCTAACCTATCCCCCCCCCTTCCCCCCCAGCGCACCGATGTTTTGTGATCTACTTAGGACTGCCGAGGTGTGCGAGACCGATGCCAACATGTTGACGGTAGTATATAAGGACGGGTATCATTCGATTCTAGACAACTAACACCCACTGCACCGTAACAGGAAAATCAACAGAAAAGGACGTTTGCCACGTTTCGTAACTCTAATAATCTATTCTAGATTTAGAGATAGAATACCATTATCACCTGACGTCATGAATGACTACTTCCCCGTGTTAAGAATTCGTAGCAGACCTTAAACGACACCCATCCCGAAATAAATTCATGTGCGCCTGTTTTCTGCAATGCTATATTTGGCCAGTAATGCCGTAGAGACGTTTAAACATTACCTAAAACTTTCATTCTCTCCGAAATCCGAGATAGAACGCGTAATAGAAGACTCATTCAAGCGCTTTGTGAAATCGTAAATTCATTCACTTCCGTTAGGATTAGAAGTCATTACGATATCGGGTGGCTGTGGGAATTCGCCCCCTCATCTGGGCGCTTGTCTGTCTTTTACCCTAGTCACTTTACCCGCATCGAATGGTCCGTTCTGGAAAAAAAGTAATGCGAGGACTGCATAACCCGGGGGAGCGTCCGCTTCTATCCCCTCACAACAATGGCGTTGTTGCTGCTGCGGGTATTTTACGATCATATGATGGGATCAATCTCTTTGGTTGGTATAAAGCTCCTAGGTACATCGAATGGTATTTTCAGAGTGAAAATAAACTACCGTTTAGGACAGACTTCAGAAGAATTCAATCTATACTCCGGTGCGCTCTCTCACAAGATCCTCGGCGCATGACTGCTAGTCGAGGTAGAAAAGGCTAATGATAATCCGTCATGAAATCGTAAAAATAGAGATCAAAGTGGACACGAAAGAGGCATCTTGGGGCCCTAACTATAGCCCACGCGACCTAGCAGAGCACCCTAGGGACCCCAGTTCCCATGGCGTAGGGTAGACGAACTTCGGTACTCTAACATTACTTGTGGGCTATCCTACACCTTCCTGGAAGGGCAGGCGAGAGCATTCAATGAAATTTCCAAATTCCACAACCTGCAAAATTTGTAGATTTGGAGAACGTGGGGGCCCTAGAGAGCCTTTGAGAGGGTCGTACACATATATACTGGCATAGAAATAGAAGCCAGTGATGTCAATCTACGCCTGAAACTAAAATTCGAACCGACGATTTGAAACAGTTTCATGATCCTAGGACTAATAGGTTCGGTGTTAACTATTCGAGGGCAGATTTATTAAATGAAGGGAAAAAGTACTCTAAAAATAGTCGACATTTATTGGAAATTTAAAGCTCGTTATCAAAATGCATAAAAACTATAATCCCTCAGAAGGAACTTAAAATTTCTTTCAAGCTTCAGTATAGCTCAATATATTCCTATTCAAATTTTACAACTTCTAATTCGAAATTATCCGAAGTTAAAGATTTAGGGCAAATTGGTGATTGACAAGTTTCGAGAATCTATTCCTAAAGAAGTTTGTTAAAAGTTACCTTCATGAAGGTTAATCCTGGCTAAAAATTTCACTTTAAAACGACTATCGTTTCTTAATTCAGCAGGAACGACATCCCCTCCCGGTCCGGCCGTCCAGCCAGCCACGTCTACCTCAGTGCTGCTCTTCAAGTCGGGCCGGACGTGGTCTATCCGCTTGAAAAACCTTCAGCTTGAGGATCACCAGGCGAAGGAGTTTAGTTATCCATTTCAGTGCGCTGCAACTGGCGTTTCACTGGTTTTCAGACTTCTGCAAGATCCCTCTCCGTAACCGACGCTGAAGTCTGCGCGAGGCACTTCGCTTTGCGCGGTCTGCTGATAACCTAACTGCCGTGGCCACATATATATATATGCACACAACCTATCTTATTTGTACAAGTACTTCGTCGTCCTCGATGAGGAATTTCAGCATCTAGCATCATTAGTTACCCGGTTCACCGTTGGAATGCTTCGACGCTTCTACCTCTGCTTCGTTCTGCACATCGGCTCCGCCGTCCGAGGTACTCTGAGGTCCCGAATCTTCATTTTCCAAGGAAGCATCACAAGCAGGGAGGATTGGCCCTCGCCCTTGGACGGAACAGTTTTCCACACTTCGAAACTGACCCTCCAATTGGTAACCACAGCGCCATGCCGTGGCGATTCTTTGCGAAGCCGCTATTCTTTGAGGAATAGATTCTCCTGTGTAAAAGGGTAGGCTGCTTATCGGACTACGTTTTTCCAGGTCAAGGCCACGTAGATATTCCTCTCTCGAGTTCTTGTTGCAGTCGGGTGGAACATTCGATGAGGAAGGTGAAGCCACCGAACTATTTCCATCATTGTTCGCGTCCTGTCCAGCCTCCCAAGAAGGTGAAGGGGCAGAATCTGCCGAGGAACGTTCCTGATCTTCGTCATCTCCATTCGGTGGAAGTGAGGGGGGTGGAGTAGTAGTCATGGACGGATTGTAACGTTTAACAGCGTCATTTTGACTGGGAGATAGAAGTGGGTTAGAAGCTACTGGAGGCGAGTACTGTCTAACAACGTCATTTTCAGTCACTGAAGGAGGTCGAGACACATTGGAAGCAATGCAAGGTTGATGCTGCTGATCGGTTTCGGGTGCTTGAAGGCGCCTTGCTGGGGTATTCGCCGGTCGTGAAGAGCCTGGAAGCATTCGATTTCGGGTCCAACATCTCATAAGATTTTTACTTCTTGCCCCTGAGGGTCTACTCGAGCCACTGCCCGGCGGTGAGGCCGGGCTCCATGGATCCGAGTGTCGTCTTCCACTCAAGACTCGTGTGTGGACAACAGACGAAGAACTCGTTTGGGTGGCTGAAGTAGTAGACGTCTGGCTGCTTGTTGCTACCAGAGTCGCACTCGCTGGAGCCAGCAGCTCGGGCCGGTAGTCTGCTCCGTAGTTGTCGAGCCCCAGGGAAACCGTCTCTGGATTTCTGTGGTAAACTACACGTGGTTCTGAAGCATCTTGCTTGGTGGGAGTCGTGCATGACTGGCCGACGAGGGCGCACAGGAGGAAAATTTCGATATTCATCGCCGCCGCTACGGTGACTATCAATAAACTTCTAGGCCCGTCAATCCCGCTGAATCTGAAAATCAATTTTCGAAGTTGATACTCGAGAATCAAGAACTAGTAAGAACATTCCATAATAAGCTCTAAATTTACGGGGAAATTCTGCTTCAGGTCAGGTGCTGTGGTGCGAAGAAACGTGGTCACGAGAACACGTGACGAGACGAACCAAGGTTGCAAATGCGGAAATATCCTTTGCAATATCTGACTAGATGTTTGATGAAAGAACGATTCAGAAAATGACCATCTAAATTGCGAGGTTAGAAGATAATACGAATCAATTTGCGTTCAGGAATGACGAGAAAACACCGTATGAACAGAGTTCGGAATACGGGTCGAGGAAAGCTTGTGCTGAAACTCAATCTCAACTCTAAGGAACAGCAAATGCATCTCAACTTAAGATGGGTTGATACAAGTGCTCATGTGTCGCTGCATCTATTATTGCCTCTATATACAGCATTTTATCTACACCAAGTCCTAAAAGCTACAAGATTTATTTTTCAGTCTACAACCAACTGGAGGAAACTAAAGATTAGACTGAATTCAGTTCTAGAACGAGCGAACGGCCGTTTCTCTTCGTACACTTTCAGTGGATATCCAACTCCCTTTCAAAGGAATTCCTGAGCGTTCAACTGCTTAGTAAGACAGATTCAGGCACTCCCGCACATTGATATCTCATGTACCCAATTCCTTCAGCCCTGGCTACATCAACTTTAAGTCAGCCACTCGACAGCAGATTGAGATCAGTAATTCATCAGTTTTGAAGTCCCTAGCACTTGTTAATATTCTTGATGGCAACGCAGCTGTCCCGGCTATGTAGTAAAATACTCTTCGCTCAAATTAGTAATTTAATTTAAAGCGCTACTTCCACGAAATTTGATCCCAACAGTGATCAGAGGGGATAATTTCACGATTACTCCGTAGTCGGGAACGTATACTCTAAGCGCGTTCTCACACGAGATCCTCTGCACTGAAAACATGCTAGTTAACAATGAAGTACAAGAAAAAAGGAAGAACTGCAAAGATCGTTCAAGTTTTAATCTTGTGAAGAGAGCACGAATAAGCCTCAAAAGCCTATCTGTACCCGGGATATTCTTTAATTCAATTGCCCCCTGGGAACGCCAGTCCCATAAGTTGAAGACAAACCGAACTCTCCCAACCTTGTTGCCCATTTCATAACTCCATAAGCGAAGTTCTCGTCGCCGGGTCACCGATCGGTTCCCACCATCACCTAGACAAGTGCTCTGCAATGAAACTATTATCTTTGGTAAATAAATTACTTCGGCGTAAGGTAAACTATAACAAGATATGGCATGCACAGTTTGAAGCATTTCCCAAGTTTCAGGTTTTTTTTAAACAGCTGAACCTAAACCACTACACCTGCTGACCCCTCGTATGTCAAATTTCCTAAATTTAAGTGAGCAACGGGACTCATTTGGCAAATTCTTCTTCCCTCTAATTAAAATACAAACCAAGGCTTTTGCTCTATTGGACCATTTTATCCCCCCTCGCTCCCTCACGGCTGCATGGCCATTCAGTCCTTATGGTGAACCGACCAGGTAAAGGTTTCCGTTGCCCTTGAGTCATCGAAATTTGAAATGAATTCTCGCTGATTCCCATTTTCAATAATTTACTCATCAACTAATTCAGTTCCTTTAAGAAAGGATAAAAGCGGATCTGAATCGGCTCTTTAACAATTTTTTCCGTTAGGCAGGAACCATGATTCATCTGCCCCGAAACTCTAATATTAGAAATCTGGCCATTACGCGCGTGTACTACATCACTGACAAAAATTCGTATACCGACTGCAGAACCCGGGGGAGCGTCGGCTCATTTCCCCTGACAACGACAGGCGTCGTTGCTGCTGCGGGTGCGAGAGGATGAATGTGCTGGCTAAAAGAGCACGTTTAGGGCGGAACATGCCTTAGAGAATACAATTTGGAACTTTTAATCTCCGTCAGACGACAAATTCCGGTAGATGCAGTTCTGCAACGAGTATAACAGTACGGTTATGGACATACTGAGTATATCAAGTCACTGATGTATGCCTGACTGCAGCAACCTGCATTCTGACCGAGCGCAACTCTTCCACGATGTTAGGGCTGAAAGCTTCGGGGATGATGCCTTGGAGCACTGGTCTCCGAATTGAAGGACAATAATTGTTTCACAACAGCTCAACGTTTATTTAAAAGGCTGCACTTTTTCACAGGAAAAAGCTTGGAAGAAGGAAAAAATTTTGAACAGGAGTCGTTAAAATCTGCCGTACGCAGCGAACCTAATCCAACGAGTCTCTGATCACATTTTATGAAGCTTTCCTACTAACTGTCAACGCTGACAATTGTCTATAAAAAGCTGGTTAGAAACTAGGACTAACATGAAACTTTCAATAACATTACTCAAAAGATGCCCCGTCATGGTTGGTCTTGGCTTAAAAATATACACTCGAACATCTATTATCTCTCCCTCTTTTCAGCAGGAACCACATCCTCTCCCTCTTGGTCCGGATGAGCGCTGCCAGCGATGTCTACCTCTGTGTGTGCAGGTCTTGTTGACTGGGTAGACAAGTTCAAATCGTCCGACGCAGGACTACCTACGGGCGACGCAGCTTCGTTATTTGAATCGGGACCTTCTGTAATTTCCATTGCATTCGAATCTTGCTGTTCTGGGAAATCTCCTTCCGTAACGGACACGGAGGTCGGTGCCTCACCCGCTACTACCGGTCTGCCGAGTGACCCCCAGACCGCTCCCCACACTGTAGATACCAACTGCAGTGCAAGTCCGATTTCTGTATGAACTTCCTCCACGTCTTCAACACTGATTTCAACATCAGAAGATCCTGCACGCTCTTCTTCTAGTCGAGAGTTTGAAAATTGGGTCAATGTTTCTGGTTCTTCTTCGCCATGCGTAGAAGGCAACTCATCGAAGGTACTCTCAGGTTCTGCACCTTCAATGCTAGGGAAGGAGTCGCTAGCGGGAAGGAGCGACCCTCGCCATCTCTCTAAACAGCTTTCAACAACTCTGGATGAGCCATCCAGAGTGTAGCCATACCGCAGTTCGGTTGCAATTCTCTGCCCTGCTGCTATCCTTTGAGGAATAGATCGTCCTGTGTAAAAAGGTAGGGTGCCGACAGGGAGAGGTTGGCTCTCTCGATCAGGGGCAAGTGGAGATCCCTCGGCAGCAGCGTTGCTGTCGTGCGCAACATTGCTTTCGATGGGTGTAACAGGAGAAGAATAATTGTAATTACTTTCTTGGTCGCTCACGTCACCTCCAGCACAGGGAGAAGGTGAAGGGGTAGAATGATGTACAGAGGGAAGTTGCTGGTTTTCACCATCTTCAGCGGTCGGTAGTGACCGAGGTGGAGTAGACGTAATACTCGGGCGACACTGCTGGACGACGTCACTTTCAGTGACAGGGGATTGAGGAAGTCCCGTAGAGGATGAGGTAGAGGAAGGTTCGTCATTTTCAGCGACTGGAGGAGGCAGGGATGTGCTAGGAACAACGTCAGGCTGATTCTGTTCAACTACTGAATTTTCAGGTACCGCGGGAGGTTGAAGCGTGTTAGAAGCAGTGGTAGATGGACTCTGATCAGTTGCGGGCGCTGGTTGACGTTGAGGAGCAGGAGTATTCGTCCCTTCAAAAGGGCTTGGGAATACATTTCTGACGTCACGTGTGGAGGGAGTACCTCGATTAAAGGAGGATGCGAGGCTGCTCAACTCGCTGTAACGGGGAGGTGGCGTGTCTCCTGGCATGTAGTGTCTCAAATTTGCCGCTCTTGGGATGAAAATATCCCTAAAAGAGCTGCCGGAACTCCCTGAAGCCGCGGTGGTGCCCGGTAAGGTCAAAGTCGAGGGACTCTGACGCACAGGGCGGCCAGTAGGCCTTGCTGCACTTGCCGGCTCAGGGTGTAGGACTACCCCGAGGTTATCGAGGCCCAGAACAACTCCACCCCGATTTCTGCTGTAGGCGACTGGGGGATGCGAGGTTTCTTGCCGGACTGGCGTCATGCACCGGGGGCAGATCAACGCACAAAGGAGAAAGGCCATCATGGTGATCGCTACTGCTGCTATGGCGATGTACCAATATACAGTCGAACCGTCCGTTCCTGTTGTGTCTGTAAAAATAATACCTTTTCGAGTTAGTACTGAAGACACGCACCCGCCTCCCGAGCAAGGTAATTACCACCATGTCCCGTGCGTACGTATGGAGGTAATCTCTGATCAAGTACATTACAAATTATTCAATTCTGATTAGCAAAGATCAAGACAACGTAACTGAGGAATTCTATTCTCCATTTCGCTTCCAAATAAGTTACTGGCAAAAGTATATGAAGGCCAGAAGAATGTATTCGAAACCTCGGTGAAATTTAATATGATCAATATTTTTCAATATTTTAGCGACATAGAAGCTGCACGTCTCTCCCACCTTTAACAGACTTGGACTAAAGTGTACCTAGAATGTAAAGAAGGATTGACTACCGCTATACCAGATATCCGATTTGATGACTACGGCAATTTTTTAGAAAACTCAAGGCGAGGGCTGTGCAAGGAGGAAACTAGGAACGAGCACTCTTCAACTGCGAGTAGGAGCGTTACAGGCCTTGCGAGTAGTGCAGGTCGTGTCCTGCCACCTTTACTTTCCCTCTGTTCAGCAGCATTAACCTTTAGACCCAATGATGTTCTAATAAAACTTAGAGTTCCTTACAGGAAGTGCATTCAATGGAAAGCATTTGTCTTTCAGATGGACTCTTCGCTTACTTAAAGTGATCGTAGCCAAAGACTGGTAATGAAAATTTATACTCTCATTCAACTGAAATTGTGGCCCCCTGACTCCAAATTCAAATCTTATGCATTCAGTGTGGAACGTTTTAAATGGGAGACTAATCGACATCTTTCAATTGCTTCTCTGAAGGTGACCGTTGTCCAGGCGATATTGGAAGCTGTCAAGACCCACTTGACTTCAGTGTGTCAACAGTGTTCGACCCGCGTAACGGAAGCCAATGCTGGCTGCACAAGATAGTTTACCAACACGGAAGATATTTCAACATACTTCAAGCCAAGCACATCGATTTTCTACTAACTCATTCATTCCATGTACTATAAATGTGCTGGAATAATCCTCACTCTGCATTTCCGGTAACGAGAAATGTTCACGTTTAAAATACAAAGTACAAAAATAAAATTTGCCTTCCGTTCATTTAGCAATGAATTTTTGTGCGCCGATTTGTACGTATCATACAGCAACCACGATTGCAAAGTCTGAAAATTAAGTTTATGACGTTGACAGCTTAGGCTGCATTAGTGTCTAATCTGCGCGTAACAACAATATCCCGTAATAAAAATTGATCTGTACATTAAAATGTACATTTTTAAATGCTATGTAGTGTAGCAACTCCTATGCATTCATAGAATGATAAAGAAGGTTACAACCGTCTTAATTATTTAACTTGAGCCACCTCGAGCAAAGATCTTAGATGAAAAGATTCTACCTTTTACGAAAATTTAAGGCTGCTGCTACTCTGGTTTCAACAAGAAATGTCTAATCAAGTGTTGATGCTTTGAATAAGCCAACACTTTAAAGAGCTCCCGATAGGATAAATTAATTTAGTTAATATCGTGGACACCTATTCATCAACCCACTTTATTCAATTTTCACTCAACTTTCTTTCAGAACAGAAAGTAGAGTTCGTTAATGAAAATAAGCCTGAAGCGATAGGCAAGTAGTAACCCATGTATTGCAGATGCGCGAGTCTCTTCTGAACGAGAGCAATTCTGGTGTGTTCTCAAACCGAGAATTTCATTGAAGACAATGCGGAACAAGTTATTTTCGCTTTAAAAACTCCGTCCTCTAGGGGCTTTGTATTGGGGAACAAAGAGGAGCACGAGAACCATTGCTATTTAAAACAGATTGTCAATCTAAAGCTCCATAGCTTTAAGAAACTTCATTGAGGTGGCCAAAATGAAATGAAAAGTGGGCACTAGGTCCTGAAGCTCGGATTGACTAACTACGCCTCCTGGGGATCAGAGTCCCTGTATCATACGATAGAAGGATGTATCGTAACCCGGTTTTTTCAAGGTTCAGCTCTGACTGGAGTACTATCAGGAGACTGGCAAGTTTCACGAAGGCCCACAGAGTGCACCACGACAGTCTTGGGTTGCGCTACCCTCGCTGTGCGGGCCCATGAATCGCTATGACTTCCCCACATCAAGGTACGAAACGCAACTACGACTACTCTTTCCATACATCTTTTTTCCCACGAACTTCGGAAGAAGCTTATGCAAGGTTATATCAAGTAGAAGTTATGCCGCCTGAGTTTGAAACAAATCAGGCTAATTTCGAGCCGAAGTGAAGACTTTCACCCAAACCATCAAACGCCTCTCAGGACCCGAAACTTTGTTGCCTGGATCTCTAGTCGAGTTCGAAACTCACCGAAGACCGACGTCACCGTCCAATGTCAAGAAGGCGAACCGATTAGTCCGACTTCACAGGCAAGGAAAAGTTTACAGCAAGAGAGTTAGTCGTTTCAACGAAATGTTCAATATTTTTCAAGTATTTTGAAGCAGAACCCATGGTTTTTAACGCATAACTGCCCATCCTCCGCTTTGTCAAAATAAGAGGTTTACCCGAAATTCTCAAGGAGATTTACTTAGAATGTAAAATTCTACAGAAAGAACCTAAAATTCATTCGAATTTAAACCTCTCATTACCGTTGAAAAACTTACCGATGAAGCTTCAAGATTAAACAAAATGAAGTCATTCGTAAGGCGATTATGGAGTTTCAGGTAAACCTGTTCACTGCAAGGACCTATGCAGAAACGCCGTAAATGGAATGGCATAATTAAATTGTCCATCGAACTTCACAAGTGAATTACACGTGTTAAGCCTAATCCATACACACTGCGACTATGAATTACTCTAGTCGTAAACTATCTTTAGAACGTGTGTGCAGTTCATGCTTAAATCTACACGCTATAAATTTTGTCCAAGCTTATTCCAAGCAATTTGTTGAGTACGCCATCACTTTGATCCAAGTTATTTTAGAACCTTTATTTTACTTATTGCCCTTTTTTTGACGCATTCAAAAGCTCAAAGAGTTCCACGTCAACTTCCGTACGCTGCCTCAACTGTAACTAGCCGCGCTAAATTTTTTGTTTCCGCAGGAAAATTGGTTTGAAGATCTCTGGGCGCCTCTATACGCCATGGCGGTGCTATACGAGATCACACGTGGTAGTAAAAGCCTAACTTGCAAAAGATGAAAATATAAACTAAAAGGCAAATTAGCATGAAAGGAGACTCAAGTTCAGGTCCCTAACGAAGCCTCCCTACAGCACCGCAGAGGTGCACGAGGGCCCGCTAAATAGCCAGAGTTGAAACTCACCGTGGACGCCGAGGAAGACTGACACCAGCACAATCAGCACCGCCAGGAAGACGAGGAACAGCAGGAGCGGCCGAGAGGTGATCACTCGTTCGAAATACGTCGGTGTTTGGGCCATTGTTAAAATATTCTTCAGAATAAATTTTAAAAGTTTGTTCGAGAACTAGATCTAAACGTCAAAGAACTGCGGAGAACAAGTTGAAATGAGCGTCGAAAACTGGTAATATCAACGAACTTGCAATGTTAATTTGGGAAGTAAACAGCACTAAAATGTTTACACAATCATTGGTGACAAAATCTTCAAATTTAACAGACGTTACGCAAGATCACAGATCGTAGGTAGCTGTGCTACCGACGCCCGAAGTCGTTACTGAACCTGACGTAGATGCTCAGATACCCAGGAGAATTAATAACTTGTGTAAGCAATCGTAAACACCTATGCGGTGTCACTATAGATACACACTACTCTCCTAAAAGTCAATTTTATCCCTGAAAATGAAGTCTACACTGAAGTGATTTCTTACGTAAAATTAGGCCAAGTTTGAAAATCAACACTTAAGTTTCCAACAAACGTTCGCACAATCACACTAGCTGGAAAACGTCTAGTTTTGATTAGAAAAATTTGTAGGATATACAAAGTTAACTGGAGTCCACATGGAGCCCAAAATGAGCGGGACTTGTCAATCCCGTGAATGAACTTTCTTATTGAAGATTCAGAGTTTTGCATATTGCGACAACACGAGAGGCATCATTCACCCACGTGTTTCCACTCACTTAATCAGCACGAATGTAGAAGGGTGGAACCGTATTTTCCGGTTCACCGTCAGAGGGCCGTCGGTATTGACGATACCGGAAATTCCAGCATTTCATGGGAGACCTGCGTTTGGCGTTTGAGTTCAACACCAAGCCTATCGGTCTACGGCGAGGGTACACTTGTTACAACAACCTAGTTCACTCCGGAATCTAGTTCATGATACAGACTTTAGGTACGTTATTACGGTACAATTGTAGTTCGTGAGAAACGACTGGCCTAATATTTCCTCAACGGCATACCCTGTCGCACCAGGCCTAAACGGAGAGGCGAAGTAATCTTGGCATGCGGATCTTCCCGTAAAAGCATTGGAAGATAACTTTCATTAAAGAGCATTCCGGCAATTTCACCTAGAGCTTCACAGTTACCTCAGGAGACTTCACTCGCATTTTTAGCCTACGGACGTTTTTCAAAGAGCTGGAATCTGCACGTATATCGCGGTAGAGAGATTGGTTATTACGCTATAATCACATTTAGTTCACACGAGCTTCAGTTTCACCGCTTCAATGGATAATTTTGCTTGCGAACCTACGAGTGCACGCATCTGATGAACAGCGCAAAAGTATTCAGTGGCTCAAGGTGGACACTAATCCCACATAATGACTCTTATAAACCCTAGCGACATCGCATCCTCATACCATACGCATCAGGTGGTCCACCTGACTGGAGTTTACCCCACGTCCGACCACCATATCTTGCATTCTCACCCTATAGCCCCGACTCCTTCCAACATCACAGCTAAGTCCTCAACAATGACGCCACAGTGTCAGCTATAAATACACCCTATTTCACCCTACTAAACTACGGCACAATACCTTCAAATATCAAAAATGATTACTACAACCTACACAGTAGACATTGTGCTCCACACTGCCTCTGTAGCTGACCCGCAGTCTGACCACGGCTGCTGCTATTCCGTGATGTCGCGTAGTGAAGAGAATAAGTGTTCACACTTCGATGTGATTCTGCGGCATCCCTCTGAAACCATTGCATCCGTCAGGGGGTGTTTGTTTAGCTCCTGGTCTCTCCACCGTTTTAAAAATTCACTACAAGGCTGATAATGTGCATTAATTTTAATTGTTCCATTGTCAAAGTTTTAAATCTCATTTAAATCTCAAATGACGAGTCAAATCTTATCAATTGTCCTTGTAATTGCGTACTAAAACTGTAAAGAGACTTTACAAAACTATTCATGACGTATCGCTTGTAAGTGGAAAGTGGTTTGAAGAGCTTCTTTATCATCTTTCATATGATTATCGAGAAACGTGCTCCGCCTCCTGTTGTCCCGGCTGCTGTGCATTTCAAGGGCGAGTTCGATGAATGAAACGCTCTAGTTATTGTGCGCAAAAATTTTGCTTAGGCTCAATGTTTTAATCTCAATAATCTCGCACATAAATTGGGGTGAAATCCGTTCAACTATAGGACTGCAATTTACTTCACAGCCGTATCCTCGCTATGGTCTGATAATTGTACCGAGATGGACAAATTAAGTAACTTCTTTCTAAATTACCCTAATTGTAAACGCTGATTGGTATTTACTTTGAAGTGTGAAGCAAACATTCAATATTCTTTTCCCAGATGAAAATGGGAGAAGAAATTTCTATATAAGAATCGAAATTTGGTCAATTTTTTACAACAACGTGGATAGCGTTAATCTGCTTCATTTTCATGCGGAGAAATTACTTCAAAAACTGGCCTAAGACCTCATAAACGCGATATTTGACTAAGAATCTGTAGTTTTTTTGCATTTACTACATCCAGATCAGGAAAAGATTCTGAAGAACAGAAGCTCATTTTATTTTACTCCACTCCAAAATTGTTTTCATTTATCGAATCATTTCCCCATTCGTGTGTTTTGCAGTTCTATCGATGGAGAGCTCTTAGCTGCAGAGAATTCTCCCGAAGTGCGAATTCTGTTGTGCATATTGAGCATCAAAATACGTGGGGTCCACATTCGGTGCACTCTCCTCGTGAGTTTCAGAGCACTTTACGAACATGGATCTGGAACAGCATTCGCCCCGGTACTACGCTATCAACTCTTTTAAAATAACAAAATGGGACAAAATATCACCATTATTTTTTGTTCCTGCCCGGGTTAATCACAATTTCTATTTCTATATAAATAAAGAACACTAAAAACAGATTTAATGCTAAAGATTTGTCTTTGTGGTGAGGTCAAGCAATTTTCAAATTTGCCTTTCTTCAACGTTACGTATAACATCAATAAATCCAGGACAATTGCAAAGCCACCATAAATTTCGGCAATAATCCCGTTTTATTGAATCAGTTACATTATCCATGAAACATATATATATTACTAGGACACACTTTTTGTACATTTCAGTGAGTATTTGTCTACCATGCGACTTAGTCAGCTGATCGGTGCTGAGTGCTGCCCATCTCCAAA
>VOMN01020696.1:0-11089 GCA_014899125.1 Orchestia grillus
TGGAGAATCGGAGTCAACGTGTTGACTAACTTTATGCTGACCTCCTTTGTCTTCACCTTGTTGTCTGAACGGCGGCTACAGTGGAAATGAGGTATTATGAGGCTTCCTAACCTTAAGTAAACTACTTAGAATACTCTAGAATAACCTGGAATATCTGCACTATTAAATTAAATTAACATTTCAATCTCATGGCATTGCTTTGTTAAACTATAGGTGTTATACAGCAGGTTATTGAGATGGGTACGAATAAAAATAAATATGGTCCATTTGCTATTTCATTATTTCTTTAAAATAAATTCTTTCAAAAACTCTCATTTTGTACTTTATTCTAGAACACCTTTGAAACTTTTGGTAGATATATTGCTAAGAACAGTAGTCTATTAAAAGAATAATTCAAATATATTCAAGAATGAGACACGGGTATGAATAGTTTAGGGCGTAACAGCAAGTAATTTATTACGTCCTATCGTTGTTTAGCGTACATCAAAAGGTGATCGATATTCGAATTCCACTAAGCTAATAAGAGATTTGATATTTGTAATAACTAGCCGTAAAATAAATTATAATTAGCAGACTAGAAAATTTCGTTTTCAATTGTAAATTCATTCGATGTGTGTGGATTTTTCCAATAAAATCCTATGTAAAAACAAAATTTAAAGTTTTCCATCTAATCACTCTCAAGTTGTCACTAATTCCAAAGTGCCTGGTATACAGAGGTTCTTAAGCCTGTACATAGTACGATTACTTTGAAGAAGAGCTATGCTGGTCTTCTTCTTCAAACATAAAGACTCGACCAAACATCAGGGACACGGTCGCGAAAGGAGCAAAGACAGGAATTATGAGAGAATTGCCGCTTGCGATTGGAGTACGGAAGTAGGTAGGGGCATACAGAGAAAATGAATACTCAGCATCTTGTTAAATTATAAAATCAGAACGAAAGGGAGACATGTTACCCGCGAACACTGGTACAGAAAGGAAAAAATGAGAACTCTTAGAAAGAGAACAATGCCTACAGATATTTATGAGTGCGTCATAAACAATAATGAGTCAGGGATGCTTTGGGGCCATTTAGTCTTTGGTGCGACGCCGGCGTATGCCGAGTTTCGGCCTTGGCCTTTTTTCCTGAGAAGCGTTCATGCTAGGGAGAAAACCTCCTCTAGGACACTGCAGAGGTAAATTCGTGAGATCTAACAGGCATTGACGCACACCATCACGCGACACAAAAGCTGAGATTTGGGGCTGTGGATATTGACGAGTAGCCATCGATAAATGTTCTACTAGTTTTGTTCACCATTCGATTTGTGTTCATAATTGCTACTTCTTGATATTTCAAACATGCGCTTTTGAGTCATTAGCATGAACATATTTAAAAACCCTGTTGCTGAAAATTGTGAACGAACATCGAATTGTAAATAACACAGGAATGACATACATACTCGTACATGAAGGATTACCTGTATAATTACAGTCCTTTATTTGAATGATCCAATTCTCCTTCAACCAGTCCCTTCCTAGTCTGACATGGTCCCAGAGAGCAACCAGTCCCGTCCCAGTCTGATATAATCCTAGAGGGCAACCAGTCCCGTCGCAGTCTGACATAGTCCCAGAGAGCGACCAGTCCCTTCCCAGTCTGACAAAATCTCAGAGAGCAGCCAGTCCCTTCCCAGTCTGACAAAATCCCAGAGGGCAGCCAGTCCCTTCCCTGTCTGACATAGTCCTAGAGGGCAACCAGTCCCGTCCCTATCTGGTCCCTGTGCACGCAGAACTGAAAAGCTTTCGTCGTACCCAACTGTCATGGTTCGCTAATTATCTCGATTCAACATATAATTCTCCCGCCTTTTTGATCTCAATTCCAGTTTGCACGGCGCGTACGACTTGCGCATTTTGAGGTAGCTCCCAATTTTGGGCCGCGATTGCACTTTCCAACATCCGCTGCCGTGTAGTAAGAGAAAATACGATGCATTTTTTATACTCTTCTGTGTGTCATACCCTGGTCACAAAACCGATGTACACGTGAGTGTCATAAATGCAATTATGAAGCACTTTTATAAGTCGTGCAACCAAATGACACGCACAAATGTGCCATCCAAGGGATACCTATCGCAAGTCTACGGTCTTTCATGAGAAAGACGAAGTTACTCTTACTCCCAATTAATTGCGCTGGTACATTGGGAATCGACAAAAAAAAATCAAAGAATATTTTAAGGTTTCGGCACCAAGTGTTTTCTAACTAGACGTCGCATATCGTTACAAAATCACAGTAATCTCACTCATAGCTAGCACAATTTTCCTCACTTATGTTTAATACGTTTTTCACAATGAGTGATTTAAAAACAAATTCTAGCTTTCAAGTAATTAAAAATGGCTACTGAAATTTTGGTCAGCAACTTATTGGTCATTTTCTTCTCAGCCAATACAATATTTCTACCCTTTAATATTGAGCCTACCGTTCGTCCTCTACCTTGTGATCTGCACCATGTAAATTCAGGTCTTAACCAAGCTACAACACTCCGAATGCCCCACAGCCTATTCCTATTCTCTCTCCTTTTAATATCGGCTCCCTAAACACTTCATCTCATATTTTTACGATAAAATATTGAATTACATCTAATCGAATCAACAACGCCTGCAGTACGTGAGCGTACCACCAAAAAACTACCAAACTATGTACTTCAGTACTTTTTATTGCGCAAGAGTATCAGGCCGTAAAACCTGAGAGCTGCAGGTCTGGGTACCACTTTTGAAGAATTAACTTGTAATATTGTTTATTTTCTAACATATTTGTACCTATTTCAGAATTCGTCTATTTATGATACCACCAAAATCTAATTCTTTGTTTGGGTCTCAAAGAGTTACAACGCAACGTGTCGCTGGGATTCCCATGGTAATGAATCGCATATCCTTATCCGCTTACCACTGAGGTCATAGGATTCTAACGACGAGTCTCTTCACACGGTCTTATTCTTTGATTTTAAACTCGCAGTACCCAGATGATAATCTTCTTAGTTTTAGCGTTTTTATGAGAAGATCAGATGGCTGCTTCCTCACGGTCATTGCACCTCATACCAGAGGGCACCGCTAAGCTCCATTCTTGCCAAACTTGATTTTTTACTAGAATATCGGAGAAAATATCTTCTACTCAGGACGTTTGCTGTTGTCGTATTTTAAAACCTTTCAATGTCCTGATTTATGTTAATGTATATTGGAAAGCGTGTTGAATTTGTAGTGCTTTAATTTAAAATAGTAAAACACAAATTAAAAAAAATTAGGCGAGCAGCAGTATTGATTAAATGTTTTAACTAGGCAGTAAAACGCAGCGCACTCGTATTTAGCAGCATGAATCCAAACCTGCCGTCTTTCCTTCAACCGTAGAGGCGCACGAGCACTGCATGTCTTTTCTGGTTCTCTTTAGCAAAGCCTGAAAATGTTGGATCATTATGAGCGTGCACATATTCGCTTGAAGTTAAATTACAGTTTCATTCAATTTGCAAGTAGAAGAGACTTCTTAGATGATAAAATTGAGCTCAACTTCTGCTCTTTCTTCTCTGCATTACGAGCAGGCTCGTACCGTCAAAGCCAGCAGCTAAAATATCGCTAGAATCCTTCATTCTAACGTTAAACTGAATTTATTAATTTTATATTACAGATGCGCAGGTGTGGTGCACGCCCACTGATAAAATAATCACTCTCGAATATTATTATTCACATAATTTGAGGCTGCTTGAACGATACTTCAGCGACTGACATTTACTCATTTCTCAGCTGAGTTAATCTCATATTTTAGCGAATTGTGACTACACGTAGTTCGTTACCTTTTGGAATTCATTTTTAAAGTGATGAACTGAAGGAGCTGTTCACACCAAGATGTTCACATGCAGTCGTAGATGTTGGTACTGAAAGCTTGATAGACAGACGACCTGGGAAAGCATTTATCTTATCTGGAGCTTATCTCCGGATATTGAACTGCATTAATAATGACAGGAATTCTGCGCCTTAGAAGTGGTGAACTCTATAAACAACGAAGTGGACTCGATGTTCTCGTCATGCGAGAAATCATGCAGTTTTCCTCAAGAATAACTGATGAAATTAACATGCATTGCGCTCTTTGGTGCGCTTGTCGTGAGGGATTCCACAACTGAAATATTTTTGTTTTTGGTAATACCCGTTGGGTTGCGGCAATGCCTTTTATAGATATAAGAGCCATCGGTTGCGGTCGTTACGATGAGTGGACAACTTCTCTGATAAAACCTTCTGTAGAGTACGAAAGCAAGTATTTTATACGACAAATTGATCAGCATGCCTCTGTATTACCTACTTAAGGCTGTGAATAGAACATCGATACTAAATTCAAACAAGGTAAAAAATATCACTAACCACAGATTATAACACTGAAGCTTGGTAGTTTATTTCTTATGATTTAATATGAAACGGGTATCGTACTTCTTTTATTTAATATGAAATAAGAACGAAACTATAAGCAATGAAGTTAGGCAAACTATAGATATAAAATATGTGTTCATCAGCTTCAGATTCTTTCCTGCCATAGGTCAGTCATAGAAAATGCGCGATGATTTTGAATCGCTGCAAGTCGTATCAAGAATTGTGTACATATTTAAGATTTCCGTGCTGTAGGCACACACTCAGCTACATTGCTGGTCGTGTGTTAAGGGATGCTGACACTCGTCTTGAGAAACTACTGTACTAATTCAAGCCCGCGTGCTTCTTGCGTTTCGTAGATTTAAAGCAAGTGCTTTTCATTCTCAAACGAATAAGTAAAAGAATATTCTTCGAGAACTTTCGCCTCATCTGTACGACTTGCGCGGATACCTGACGCACGAGTACTTGATATTTATAGTAACTCAGATAATATTCAATATCTTAAATGTGGTGGGATGCAATAAAAGCTGTTGGTATACTAAATATTTATTTAAACGTAAAGCATTTGATTATTGTCTTGTAGCATGCATACTTCACTCCTACTATAAAGTATGTAAAAAGTAGCTGTTGGTGTTACAGCCGATAATTGGTTAGTTTTGCAGCCATCAAAACAGTCATTTTGAGATATTCAAGTTGCCATTTCATTTCGTTCGTTATTTGAATACTGACTTCTTGAGGATCTTTTCAACAGGATACAAGATCAGTATTGATGTTCAGAACATGCAATACGTGAAAAATTCAATTGCATTCATCAAGAAAATTCCCTAATCACTCGAGAGCTCTCGCTGTTCTTCATCCAACTTTTCATCAACAACACAGGAAAAGAAAGAAAAGGAACGTGAACAGAATGTTGCTCTCTGAATGAGGGAGCGTGATGTCTGCATATGTTGTGTAAGATTGGCTATATCTGAAAGATTTAAGCCCAGTCCTTTGAATGCAGTCTTGAAAACCTAATCTAAAAAGTTAATATCTAACGAAATAAATCCAGAAACAAATATTCGAAGGAACAAAATCTTCGAAGAAACAAAATCGGAATACCTAGAACTAAACAGGACTATGAGCTAAACGCTGCAACAATCCTCGCTCACTACCCTGAGTGTTACTCTTCCATTAAATATCTTGACGCGATAACAAGAACACATACAAATTCTGTCGCATAGTTTTACGGGTTAAGCGCTCTTGTTTTCCGAGTAAAAATTGGATTCATACGAGATTCAATGTTGTCAGGAGAATGAGAAAATTTTCTCTGGTAACTTAAACTAATAAATCATTTCGTAAAAATAACGCATCTCCCTTTAATGAAAATAATATTAATAGAATTATCTGTCTACTAAATGACAACGTAAAAGTTCATTCATTACATTTCATCATGCAAACAACTATCACGAACAAATGACATTTAAAAATGTACGTATAATCCTTCACAATTAATTTATTCATTTTCAATGTATGAACGGTCCGCTAATGTCTAATTACGAAACGTTATTGAAATTACCTCCTTTACATATGCATATACATATATATACGTACATAAATATTTAAACCGATAGTAAATTTAACGTAACTTGATGTGGAATAGATAAGGATTAATTCTGACAAAGTCTCCAATTCGCTGACATTCTTATCACACAGGTACGTACATATGCGCTGTTATCAATGAGAACTCGCCCCAAGAAGGTGCACGAAAACAATACACTTTTTTTCGGTGCTTCTCAGCTCGTGAATATACAGTATGTAAAAATCATCACATCATAGTGCAAAACTGCTCAAGTATCACAGACTTTTCAGATTCAACGTTTTCCTCTCTTGCTGTGCATTACATTTCATCAGCTGGCTTGACAATTTTAACGGTCTTTTTGGGTAACCACTGTTTCCTGTCGATGAGTTCAACAATATAGTAGCCGACCATGCCGACCAGGAGGAACCCAACGACGATGTAGAGCTTGTCGGTGTTACAGAGCGAGCTCTGCGTCGCGTAGTTGATGATGAAGCCAGCAGACTCCCACAAGCGGTAGTTACTGAAAGCTGCCTCCGACTCGCCCGGGAAGATCACGCCGTACAGAGCTGGGTCGCATCAAGTACAAATTACGTTGATCATCAATTTACGTTGATCAAATTATGTGGGTTGTATTGTTCAAAGCAAACTTACGTTGAACATGGTGATGGGAGAGAAATAAAAATCCGACAGATAAGTGACCCCAACTCAGAATTGCAGCGTAAAAATTGAGATTCAAAATTAGACTCTGTCGATATATGATAAAGTTCGACTAAACGGTGGAAAAAATGTAACGTTTGACTGACCGTGCACAATGCCTATGAAGAAAGCCAATCCCTTCCAGGCCACTATGTATTAACCAAGAAAGCAACTAATTTAGACAATTAATAAGTGCATATTATCATGAAAAGGTAAATATCCGTCGTGTATTAGAAAGAGTATTTAATTTCAGTAGTACATATTTTTACCTATAAATCACTCGGTAGTGAAGTGAAGACATTGATTTTTAATGAGGAAAAAGTTTATTAATGCAATAAGCACACACAATGATTGCTTGTTAAGATTCCATTCATCTAACCATGAAAATATATGATTTATTGGAGAGAGTCTGTAGAAATACTTGACCGTAATTGTCATTTAAACAGTATCTTCAGCTGCATTTACTATTTCTAGAACTAGGTAGTCGAGTACAATTTACAATAAATTATAATTAATTTACTCACCTGTCTGCGCAAAAAAACTAAGTAAACCACTGACCGTTGATCTGGGTCTGCCATACGGCGTCAGCGATGCCCCAGAGAGCGGGCACGATGAAGAACAAGATGAAGTCGTCTGGGTGCGGTTGCCAGGTGAACATGATGATGATGGCTGCAGCGTTGATGGCAGCTGCCAGGGTGAACACAGGCACCCTGCCCACCAGCTTCACCAACGGAGTAAAGCCGATCGAACAAATCGCATCGCAAACGCCGAAGCAAATCATCGCATAGCCGACCATGTGGACGCCTAAGCCGCATGATACGTAGGCCTGTGGTGAAAGGGAATGATTAGTGCTGTCTGAATAATTCTTTTGCCGTCATTTACGCTTACCTTAAATTCACATTGAGTCCAATTTCAAACGACGCTGAGGCGTATGTTCACAATTGTTTGAGTGTGGACATAAAGATTGTATGACGAATGCCAGCACTTAATTTTTTATGAAACTGCACAGCACTGCCGTAAATGTGCTCAAAGATTACTGAAATGTAGCACAGTAACGTAAGTCTCAAGTTTAGCAAATTGGTTTGTAGAAAAATAAACTACCGATATTAGAGTTTAACTATATTTTGTACTGCACAAAAGCAACGATCTCGACGCAAGCAGGCTTTGAGATGTCCAGTTTTGAAAGTAACGACATTTTTATTCTAGACTGCGGGCGGCAGTTCGGGGGCGCATATATCCGCCAGATACTTCCAAGTGCTTTCATTCATAAACAATAATCTAACAAACAAGTCATAAAGCAACGTTGATGTAAACGAGAGAAATTACAGCAGTTTTCGCCCTTTGAAAGTTTTGTCGGGAGCCCTGGAATTGACAAGACGACAATCTACTGATTTCCACGTTAGAATTTTTGCGACATCAGATAGAGAAGCGAACTCACCGCAGTGTAGTCGGCGCCCATGTAGCCTTGCTCCACCCCCGAGAAGATGGTCAGGGGGATGATGAGCATCTGGTAAGGGTGTCGCATGTGGTTGAAGGTGGCCACCAGTTGCTGCAGGGTGCTCTTACCAGTGGAAGAAGCGTTCTCAGCCTCATTCACAAAGCTGCACGCAAGGCCATCCGAAATGACGATTGTGAATCCCATTCAGGGTATGAGCATCTTCCTTCACTTTGTTGACGTTTACTTCACGACAACGCTCGACTAAAGAATAGCTATGCTTTGGGAAATGGGAGTTAATCGAATGTGGAACTCTATTCAATTTCTGTGACTTTAAGAAAATCTGTGGTGCTTTACTTTAGTCTTCAAGTTTTGAAGGAGAAGGAAAAGATGAGATAAAAAACTTTTTTTATCAAACTCTATATCATAACATAATGCTCAATGACTCAAAAACTATCAAAAACTATGGTGCGCAGTCAGCCAATAATTTTCTGTTTGGGCCTGATTTAAGTACTGTCTATACCTTAAATAAAATGAAGAACCCCGATTGAAATACGTGTCTGTTTCTTTGTGATAGTATTTCTATGTAAAATACCTAGTCGGTAAACGAAACATGTCAATGTAAAAGCATAAGTGCGCAGCATTCACGTCCATTACGGGTGGTTCAAAAAGATTTTGGAAACCGCAAGCTGCACCGCATCTTGCCAGTGTTTTACTGCCAAGTGGCTCAAGAATCACACAGGATCGGCCAGTGACTCAAAAATCACGCAGGATCAACCAGTGACTCAAGAATTACACAGGATCGGCCAGTGAATCACGACTCATAATTAGAATTGTTATGACGTGACTCCCACATTCCATTTTAAAGTTGTATCCTTGCTGAATGAGAAAGCGAACTGATTTATGTTTTTTATGCGAGTGAGGTCGGAATAAACAACTTTTCTTTCATTTCTTTCTTTCATTCTAGCGATGTTATTTTTTGGCACCTGCAGTTTCTGGCTTGAGCCACAATAATTTACCGTGCATTAGCGCGTTATTTTTTCCAGTTATGTATGTAGTCATTAATGATAATGCTCTTTATGAGACGGTCAGGCTTCGGTCGAATGTCTTCGGTCTTTCAATAACAGGAGTGACCTTTGCTTCAGTGCATGAGAGCTCAGTTCCAGTTCCTCCTCATAGTGAGCTCCAAGATTTAGCTTGGCTTTTTAGCGATGGAAGTATAAATTAGTAGTAATGGTTAAAGTATTAATTGTATAAAGCATGTAAAGAGATGTATGCACAACCAGAAAAACTTTGTTGCTTGGGTTACAGTAAGAACGGTCTTATGAACATTATAAAATTTTAACCCAAGTCAATGAATAAGAAATTATACCAAAAATGATGATGAAACTACTTCATTGAGAAGTTCAAGCGGAAAAATATAAGCAAAAAATAATTCTTTCACGGATTTTCCTACCACTGCGTTCATGAGTTTTTGAACTAACGTAAAATTATCGCGTATTTCCTTGAGAAAGCTTTTGTAAAACACCCAAAACATCATAAATACCCCAAAAATAAATAACTGTAGCTACAAAAATTTTAGCTCTAAAGTTGCCTCATATGATTCTCACCGAGACAAAGGGTCTACCAGGACTGCTATGACCACGGAAGCAAGGAGAGACAGCCCGAGGTAGATGCCGGACATGGTGTAGATGTCAGACTTGTCCGGAGGGTCGATCACGGTCGCGTTGCTCAGTGTGTGTTGAGGACAAAAGTTTACTCCGCACAAGTCCAGCTGCTCCTTGGTGCGGAGAGGAGGCTCCCCCTGAGACAGAACTGAACCCGGAGTCTTGTGAAGTGGACTTCATGCATGAATCCAATCTATGTATATCATGAATTTGGTGCAAAATTAGCTCAGCTTTTAAGTTGCAAGTTTTTGGAAAATTTTTGAGGTACAGAAGAGGTATGTGGTATTGGCCGAAATTTTTACTTTGATTGATTGTTACAATACGAGGAAAGGATACTTTTTCGAAAAGGTTTGAAATAAAGCGATATGTCTAAAAATATTCCGAGCAAGTCCTGATAATTGCGTTAAAATTATAGCGCAAGTCTTAAATTAGTCGCTTTTTGGTGACCTCTACTGATAAAACAATCATTTTCCATCAACGATTTAGAAAATCTTTCATTCGATAAAAGAGTGAAGTGAAAGGCGTTCGTTCATTTCAAAAGTAAAAATTTAGAAAAAAGCGATTTCATAAAATTTCACGAAATCTGATATCGATTTGCTAACTTTGAGCAACAGTTATAATTTTCGGCCTGATTTTTTTCCAAAAGGTTGTAAAGACAACCATGGTTGAAAATAATTCGGATGTGGATTTGGTGGATGCCATCTCCTTACTTATGGAAGAGATGAGGTTGCCGGCTACTTGTGACGACTGGAAGAACAGGAAGAACAAGCCGAAGAAGCGCGTGATGATCACTTCGCTGTTCTCTCCCACAATGTCACCATACCTTTTCCCAGCCTGAAAACGAAATTGAAAATTAATTCTCTTCAATTTAATCCCCCTTCAGGGCTAGTATTGAGGAAAAATTCAAAGAAAATAAAGCAAACGATTTAATAAGTTGCTTTTATACGAAATTGGTGAGCGTTTTGTCGTGTTGGATGAAAGTTAGCCATAAGAAAATGTTACATAAAAGTTCGTGAGGTTCATTTGTGTCTTCTCGAGTGTCATAAATAACGCATTTTATTTCATTATAAATAAACTAATCATTGCATAATGCACGTATTGTACTGGTATCTTGTATTTGTGTTTATCTAGATTCAAGCTAGATTATAAAGTTGTGTGTACCTGCACTCGCATTCACACGATAAAAATAAATAGCTTTTTCTTTCCTGTAGATCTCTAATTAACTGTCTTCAAAAGAATAACTACGTCACTCAAAATGAGACAAAGTATAGAACTATGAATATGACCATTACCTATCCTCATTATCGTGATGTACACGTTAAGGGGAGCTTCTCCAATTTGCAAAAACTTTTTTGT
>VOMN01020716.1:0-25953 GCA_014899125.1 Orchestia grillus
GAATGTTGTATACTTTGTATGTGACTGATTTCGGAATAAACGATTTGCCTCCCTTCTTCCTTTAATTAATGTGATAAATTGATCCCACAAAACAACAAATTTCAATCAGAAAGCTGACCACACCCTAAATTAAAAAATGTCAGTTCTGAATGTAGACACAAAATTGTACTTAAAGTTCAGTTTACAGGAGCGATTGCAAATAATTTGAGCGTATTTCTCCTACATAAAATTAAAAAACTAAAATTGGGCTCATAGTAGAAGCACATTTGCAACGCATAAAACTCGTTAAAAAACAGGCGAATAGTTCATATAACTTATTAAATTACAGATAAACACTACATTGGCACATATGAGGAGTAGAAACGTTGAAGATTACAGAACACTTAGGAATACTTTATACAGTTTACTGGCCATACGAAATCGCATGAAAGCGCATGCACTTCAACGCACAGAAATTGACATTCCACAGTACGGATAAACTTATCAATAAAATTACAAACACCTACGAAGAAGTCTCCTGTTTGTAAGACTAGATATCGTATAGAACGAAGACTACACCCGGTAATTATGGTAATGTGGGTTGGCGATACTAGTGCCACCTGAATCGCTCTCATCAGTCTCATCAGATTGCAAAAACGAGTTCCTTTCTTCAGCCTCATCGCAAGTTCTAGGGTAAGTTTCTTGGTTCATGGAGGAAGTTTCACACGGGCTCTGAGGCAACAGCGCGTAACAAGAGGGGGCATTGCTAGAGTAAGGAGTGGGAGAAGGCACTTGTGTCGGGGGCACCAAGTCTTCAGTACTGTGAAAAGTAAACCTGGAAAAGGCAAACAAAAACGTCAAAAATTGTGCATGCAAGCAATGCCACCGCTGTCTCTATCCCGTGTCTCAATACATAAAAAGAAAAGAACACATGCACAGAACGAAGAAAAGGGTTAGTTTGAGAGACGAATTGACAATGAGAAAAGAGTCAAAACAGATGCCCCATTTTGTTCAAATTGCCGGAAAAGATACCGTAAACTTGGTCCGTATTACCACCGTCATTTCCAAACTTAGTCCATTATGGGAGTTACCTTCGCTTCCAATTTCAACAGGTAGCCAATCCAGGCATAGGCAGTCCTCCACATTCGTAGCAAATCCGTGTGAAAAATGTGAACGAATTATACTGGGCTTTTATGCTAGCGTTTCCTAATTCTCCTTCAATGTGAACCTTCCACTGCGAAAGGTTCAATTGTCGTTCAAAAATTCTTCTTGAAGGAAGCTGAAAGTGCAGCGAAATATTTTGAGTCAAAATTTACCTCCACGCTAGGTCGAGAAATATAGTTCTCAAAAGAGACTGGGAGAGATTTACTATTAACAACATTATAATAATTCAACATATTGAATACTTCGAATAGTGTTCAGATTGTAAGTACAGAAATATGAGGATCTATTCCCACGGGATGTTAGGGCAAACAACAATAAAAGAGAATTTAATTGATACAAGGAATCAATTATACGAGTCCTAAATATCAGACGAAAAGCTGTTTAAACTCCACTATATGAGTATAAGTGAATTGTAAGTTATAGTTTTGAATTACAAGTCAAAGATTTAAAAGGTATCTAGTGAATTAACTTTGTAAGACTTAAATTTCAAATAATAATGACCACAACCGGCCACCACCCACTCACACCTTATTGCATACCGAGGTCATTGGTGGGTTCTTGGCATGAACCTGGGCCTGAATCAAAAGCTCAACGAACGAGTACAGCAGGAGCTGCAGTGCACGGAAATTCACACCGTTCAGAAATATCGCCCGTTACATTACTATCGACGAATTTGTACGCCTCAGTCAAACGGCGTTCAGATTCATGCGAAGCTTACACTAGAAAGCCGCGAATGAGGAGGCCGCCGCCTGTTCTGTGTAACAACCCCCCCTCCCCACCCACTCTTGCAAGCGCACCTTAGGTCACTCGAGTATAGAGCCACACCAAAACTCGGATAAAAATGACTACTAAAACGTGTTATCAAGATATAGAAAAACTTTGAAATGCGTCACAAGCAGGACCCGGCGTTGCGGAAACAGTAAATGTAGAATCTACGAAATGGTCGAAAAAGATTATAACAATTAGCATCGTACGCATGAAGGCAAGCAAAATTACTACTTTTTTAGATTTTGCTTCGTGATAAATATGAAAATCGTTGAATTTATAAATGCATTTTAGTGATTTATAACTTTCTCTCAAGAAAGTTACAGTACATATTTATGAAGTTATATACAAAGTTTTATATACAATTACTTTCTTGTCACCAAAGTGTTAACTATGACTTTATAGCAAATAGTCGACTCTTTATTCTTAATGCACGAGGTAATGATCGCAGCCAGAGCTTTGTAGAAATTTTTAAGTAAATTATATATAAACGTATACATATTTACACCATTCACGGTGATAAAGTAACCCTATAAGACACAAATAAGTAGAAACTCAATAAATTTGAAGGTGTTTTTCCATACATTAACGTACAGTATCTATCCTGAGTAGAAGAGGATCCAAATGGAAGCCTTGCGACCTTGGTTTCCAAGCAAAAGCTCTGAAGAATAGATGAGAATACTCGTAAGTCACCAGCCGCACTTGATGTAAATGCACTGGTGAAAAAGTGTGGTGGTCTTGAGAGAAAATATGGGACTTAACGAAAGTTGCCAGCCGTACTTGGTGTTACTGGTCTTGCTTTCAGCATAACAGATAAAAACTAATTGAACAGCTCTAACAGCATGACTATAAAAAATGTCAACAATTACAAATGCACGTGCATTTTCCTCAAGAATAACGAAACAAGAAACATGCTAACACAATCGTACATCGACTTGCACCCACTTGCATGGGGAAAATTAGTCTCTATAAATTATATGTACAAGCTGAACGACGCTCAAAACGTAAAAGAAGCGAAAAGACGATTGCAAGGCAGACCTTAGGCCTTTCTGTAGGACTTGAATCACTCCGAAAATGATGATAACACACAGCAGGTCCAGTAGTGGCCATGAGAAAAAAATAACAAGCACACACGTTCCCCAAAAAGATCACACGCCAAGGAAAGGATAAGTACCTCTGGCTGTCTCACTCAGTAAGTGCACACGAGATTTACCTGCCGTGTCCCAGTTATTCACCGTGAGATCCAAATGCATTCGTAGAGTTACACCAAAATAGATCTGAGTCTGTCACATGAAACAGACCTCCATAACAGCTACTGAGATCCGAGTTTTCACAAAGCAGCTAAGAGGCATTATGAATAACAGGACTGCCCGATGAGGAAGACTGTATTAAATGCCATAATGAAACCAGTATCTTCTTTTCTTGTTAAAATCTACGAAGTAATAATTGTGGCAATTTTTACAGGCAAATGTGTTTGTCAAAAGTGAGCCAAACGGAAACCATATATATATGTAAGCCAAGAAATGAATTAGCAGCTCCAGTGCGTGACGATGGGACTCTTGGCCAAAGAAGAGACAGTCTCGTACCCATGCTGAGACGGTTGCTTCATTTTAATTCGGTTTAATCATTTATAAAAGATTTGGATAAATTATTCCAAGGTATAAGATGGAGACCACGTGCGTCTAGAAAACATGGATTCCATATTTACTGCAGAATACTTCTAGAGCTGATCTTCAAAAACGTATCGGCTCTATTAATTTTCACGGAATACCCTCCTACCGAAAGCGTTAGCAAAAAAACACCAAACTACATAATTATCAAACCTAGAGACTTCAGAACGATTCAGGAAGCACCTCAGTCATTCCATGTACTGAAATTCACATTTTGAAATATCCTAGCGGAAATTCCATGTACTCAAATTCCCATTGTGAAGCATCCCAGGGGAAATTCCACGTACTCAGATTCCCATAGTGAAATATCGCAGCGGAAAGCCAGGAAGGAACATTGAACATTGCACAAATAAATTGGCGTCGGCTTGCCAGTCTGGTTGCTAAGGTTAGACGGACAAAGCTGCCAGTCTGGTGGCTAAAGTTAGACGGATAAACTGGCAAGTTTAGTGGCTAAGGTTAAAAGGACAAACTGACGATTGGTGTAGGACTAAATGGCATGTGGCCAACGATTAAATGTCATCTGAATATCAACAAAAAATTAAGATTGTCTTTTCTACATGATCCTTCTAAAGCGAAGGACTTCCACTCTAACAATATTGATAATACAACATATGAAGTTTTTGGATCGTTTCCAGACCAAACGAGGTTTTGCGTATTTCACAACATACGTAGAGTATGTAAAACAAAAAATTCGTAGCAGAAGAGTGATTGCCTTTTTTCACTCCCCCATTCATTCCTCGCACGGCACATAAGAGATGAGATTCAGCGATTCTTCTACGAAGCTCTATTGGCGATTTAAAGCATAATAATTACGTGCCTTCTAGTTCCCTTATCTTACGAGCTTTAGACTTGTTTCCTTAACGTTTTTTGAAGTTTCACTAACAAACTTTCGTTATGATTACCGTCATTATTGAACGCTATCCAGGAGATTCAAGGCTATTGGACACCTTTAGAAAATGCTAAACACAAAAAATCTCAGCAGTCGAGATTACTTCAGCGTCACACATTTGAGAAGGGCGAAACCGACCCATCACGAGAAGAAAAATGACTCCACTTATAAAGACTTGACAAAATAGACTACAGTATGAAGGCTACTGCGCAGTCTACCTTTTGGCGTCACTCGCGGACACAACAGGATTGGGGCTGAATATGACGTTCTCAGGGGGAAGTTGTTCCCCCATGACAGTCATGGAGAGGTAGCCCCCCCCATCATTTGCCGGCCCATACTGTGATGACATCATTTTTTGATACGCCAGACGGTCCTCTTCATTTAGCGCCTGAAAAATTAGAAGTAAATAATTTTCGATTCAGGTGTGAATCAGTATGTACTTATAGATATTCGCTGCAAATGTGACCCATTAAAAATCTAGGTGATCGTATCGATTACTCAACATAAGAAAATTTCAGTGATGCCGTAAATTTGAAGCACGTGCAATCATTCAAGGACTTGATGCAAAAAAAAGTAACTAAAAAAAACGCAAATCATACAGAGCGTCACATCAACACACCGACTGTCTTCACAAAATAAAGTGACAGTGCCAATGTTACGGGAAATACATATATCCATTTTTATTCACTGTGATGAAAGATATACTCACTTATCCCTTCACCTGAATTTCGGATGAATGTATTGATCTCTGAATGTATTTCTCAGTATTACTTGTCACTGCATAAAAAACAAATTCCATTATCTTTTAACACGGCCCTGCTCCACTCATCAGCTACTGCCACTTCGTGCACGGTAAAGTAACTAAGAGCGTCCTAAGGATAAAATTACTAGGGTTAGGGTAATCCAGCGACCACACGGCAAGCATGAGATAAAGGAGACGGAGACTAGGTAGAGTAAGCAGCAACTTCAGCTATGGATTAGAGCTGACCTGGAAGTCCATGTAGCCCGGATGGATGGCCTGTTCCGGCTTTTGCAAATTGTTGAATTCTGGGCTGAGGAACATGTTCAGGTAGTCGGTGCGTTGCTTGAAGTAGGCTTCGTTCATTTGTAAGTAATTTTCGTTCATTGTGTCGAAATTCTGAAAAACAAGTGCAAAAAATTAAACATAGAGAAAAACTGAGGGCAAAATTAAGCACAAGAAAAAATTGTTGGGGATGTATAACCATGGAGTCCATCTAGAGCGAAGAGAAAATGTACAAAACATGGAGGTTTATTAAGTAACTATGATCCTTAATTTCCCAATTTAAAAAATTATTACTCGACAGTTATGCATCTCATAAAAAAGCCCATCCTCGAGAGAGAGATCTAAATAATTCGGAAGAAATTTAAATAAATTTGCCTCAAAGCCTTCCAGAAGGAAAAATGAAATCATTCGACATTACCACACGTGTAAATTTCATTATTATTCAACAAATTACTAATCCTTTTTTTCAAATGGACAACAAAAACGGGGAATCGACCACAAAAGTTAAAAAATAATAATCACCTGATTTTAACTAAGTCGAGCAAATTATGCGGATTGATCTGACGCATGGATTCCAGCACTCACCAAAGTGACCTTGAATTATATGTTGACTGTTAATACTTTACTGAAAGTATATCTAGAACGCTACCAACAGTGCAACTACAGCTTACATTTTTCAAGTTACGAGCGCTACATTTAAGTACGTACAACCAGTAGAATACTCGTATAGAGTTGTTGAATAAATTTACAAATTACGCTGATTGCAAACATCTTGGCGCAAATATTAGTGAAATAAAGACAGAATCCTTCACCTCGAGGACTTCACGCGGGATCATCGGCCGCAGTCGTGCCATTATGGAGGCGAAAGACGGCCGCATTTCTGGTTCCTCTTCCCAGCAGTCGAGCATGATCTCGTAACTGGGAAGAGAGCATCGAGATCAGGCACACGTAGGTAACATTTTAGAGCACAACTCACATCATAACAGCTCTTCGAACACTTCCATTAACAACTCAGCAGAAACTTTGGCGTAATGATAAATTGAAGAACCAGGGTGACAACCTTCATCACATTACCAGAAAAATAGACGTTAAGAACCTAAATATTTTATCTAGCAAACAATCAAACGTTTCGGGACAGGTCCCATTTTCACTACATCTGTAAGAATAGAATAAACAGTTAAATCAACATTTAATGTTAAGCTAGAAAGTTTGCTTAGTAAGCAAAAAAATAAAAGCGAAAAGACAGGAATGCATCATATGCCGAAAATGTGTATAGAAAATGTGCACTACTATAATCATCCACCTCGGGTTTTATTTTGTTAATATAAATAGACTACTGCTGGTCGAATCCAAAATTGTGAAATCCTGTGGCGATAGAGGTACACACTTCACATTGCAATACAAGAGGACGGATGGATGATGATTATGGATTGATTAAAATGTTACCCGTGCGAGTACTTTTTCTAGTACGGTGTATTTTATTAGGAAGTTATGCCATTATCGGGAAAACATTTTAAATATACTCGTACATCAGTCCCTAAAAATAGAGGTCAAGTTCCGTAGTGCAAAGAACGGGACAATAAAGCTGGCAAGAAAGCGCGACCTTAAGTCTAGTACCCTTTGAAAATATGAACGTGATGCAGCACTTCACTTGTGTGACTAACAGGTAGTTTTGTAGCAGTTGTTGTCTCGATGTCGTTGCACTAGTAAACAATAGCAATTTCTTTTACTGGCATCGAATGGAATTAGTCTAACGTATAGTGGATAATATGCGTTAGAAAAATAAAAGAATCCAATAGAACACCCGCGCTATTGAGGCAGTATATTTTTATTGGAAATAGAACGTCAGAGCACCAATCATGGCAGGAGTCAACGGTTCTCACATTTTCTTGTTGCTAAACTTTGGCCGATCGTTCCTCTTGCCTTCTTCTAGGCTCTTGAGGAAGTCGGGGTTGACGTCCATCCCCGGGTAGGGGGCCATGCCCAGGCTGAACAGCTCCCACAGCGTGATGCCGTACGCCCACACGTCGCTCTCCACACTGAAGCACCTGTCTCTGATCGCCTCGATGGACATCCACTTGATTGGCATCAAGTCCTGTGAGAGGGGTTCATCAGGAGCGTTTCAAAAAGATATGAAAATTACTTTGCACTGAGAAGCGTGCATACGTGGAATTGTTTGCTCTTGAAAGAATAAGAAATCTAAAACTCTATTAGAAGCAAACCGATATTCAGTGTATATGTTAGTAGAGAGTATGAGCTGTAGCTGTAACCGCCACTGATAAGTAAGATAAAAGTCGAATAAGCGAAAAAAAATTTTTTAGGCCTTCAGATTAAGTAAATTTAAAGTATTTTTAAGTATTTATCAGCTGATAAATAACCCATGGAGTACAGATTTGGCTGCGTAGTGCAGAAATGTGCACAGCATAGAGCGCGGCTCAGATATGTGTGTATTTTAGATACATGCGTAGTTTAGATATGTGAGTATATGAGTTAGATACGTTTGTAGTTTAGATATGTGTGTGATTCAGATACGTTTGTACAGGGTAGCGCAAAAGTCACATCGAACATATACAGTATTACACAACAACTAATACAACTATAAAAATGCGTTACACGTAAATGAAAAAGAAAATCTTGAAGTTTTGTCTTGTATCGATGATACGGATTTGAAGCATATTTTGTTTTCGAAATTTGCACAATTATCATATTCCAAAAATGCCGAAATACAGTAAGGACAAACGAGCAAAGATAGTGAAAAGGTATTTTTATCGCCATTGATTCGTTAGTTGCAGAACATAGGGACTTCATAAGAACATTTAATCGACAAAGGCCTTCCAAAGATTGCATTATTGCAGTGATAGCAAGATTCAGAGATTTCGGCTCGACAGCAGACAAAGAACAAACTGGCAGACCGACATCGGTACGAAATGTATGTGTAATTCAACGGGCTTCATTGAGTGTTGCAGCAGATTTAAAAACGTCGAGTAGGCAACGTTTCAGTCAACTAGGAATTTTACGATCAGTGCAATGCATCCTAACAAAAGATTTAAAACTGTTTCCATATAAAATTTAAGTAACACAATTGTAAAAAGTTTGTAGACTATCAACAAAAAAAGGACTTCGTACGTGCATTTCTATGGTGGACGAATGATGAGACTTTTACTTCACATCTAATCATGTCTGATGAGGCCCGTTTCCATATCAGTGGGCAAGTTAATAAACAAAACCGCCGATTTTGGTGTGGTGAAATCACTGTAGGAAAATCCATGAGCAACCACGTCATGCCCAGAAGGCTACCGTCCGGTGTGGCATAACGAGTGCAGAAATCATTGGTCTATACATCTTCGAGGATGTTGATGGTGTAACCGTGACAGTGAGAGGAGAGAACTACAGATAAATGATACAGGAATATTTATTGCCACAACTGAAAGATTTGGACGTGCAGAATTTGGAGTGCCAAGAAGATGGGGCAACTTCACATACAGCAAGAGTAACCATGGGATAACCAATAGCTGCTTTTCCTGGTCGTTTAATTTCACGTTTTGGTGACGTTCCATGGCCATCACGGTTTTCTGATTTAACCCCAGCAGATTTTTTCCTATAGGGACACCTTAAAGGAAAGGTTTACATCAATACGCCTAATAATCTTCATGAGTTAAAAAACATCACTAAAGAAATCAACAGAAGAACTCCAGATATTTTCGAAAAACTAATGGAAAATACTTTGCATAGAATACGCTTGTGTTTAAATAATAATGGAGAACATTTAAAGGATATCATATTTAAATAATTAAACCTCAAGATTAGCTTTCATTTCACAGGTAAATCAATTTTATACCTGCATTGGTTGTGTACAATAAATGTTTAAAATGGGGAAGTAACTTTTTTGTCACCCTCTAGTTCGCGTTCGTTTGTAAACTGGATACGCTTATAGTTAAGATGGGCATGTGTGTGGTTCGGATACGTACGCTTGTAGTTTAGGTACGGGTGTGGTTTAGATTAGTTTACTGTTTAGGTATGTGTGTGATTCATATACGTTAGTAGTTTAGGTACGTGTGTGGTTCAGATACGTTTGTAGTTTAGATCCGTGTGTGCTGCAGATACGTTTGTAGTTTGGGTACGTTTGAAGCTTAGATAAGTTAGCTGACGTGTGTACAGCTCAAAAAAGCCATTACCTACTATTTTTAGCAAGGCTATGGAATTCCCTGACTGTCATTAGTAAACAGCGAGGGATGCAGAGGACCGTTACTGGTTGAAATAGTGTTTCAGTGTTCAGGCAAAATACCGCTAAAAATAGATTTGGGACGGAATTACTATATTTACAATGTTTACAACTAAAATATATATGTATAGCAAGCTTGAAGTGTTTTCAGAAGCAAAGCTATCGAACTTAATAGCAAAAAATATCTAAACTAAGAGTTTCAACATAAGTTTGCTTAAAGCTGTTCTGCTAGTACACCTATGTCTCGAGAGAGACCCAGACTCAGTACTCACGTCGCTCTGCTTCAGGTAGTTATTCTTGTATATGTCCCGAGAGAGCCCGAAATCGCTGATCTTGATCACGTTGCCCTCGGCCAGGAGGAGATTTCGAGCGGCCAGGTCGCCGTGTAAAACCTGTACGGAGCAAATAATATTTAAAGCATTCCTATAAAATAAGAAGAATTTCTCTCAAGCCGTAAGAAATATTTCAGATAGGATTATGGATGTTTAGATTTGCATTACAGAGTAGCACTCATTGACTCAGTAACTAACTGTAGTGAAGGCAGGAAACAAAACCCACATGAAAGAACATGCAGTTAACGCTTTCTTCATAACACGAATAACTCAAATATTTCATAACTATTGACCAGCTTCTTATTGTCACTCTTTTCTTCAATATTCCTTTCGCAAAATTTTAAGATTAAATATTATGCGCATTATTCGTAGGTGTTTGCGAATGCTTATTCTTATGTACGTAGTGATATTAACTCAGGGGTATATAATGGAAATAAACTCTTGCGGAATAAATAACATAACGAGTAACACATTTCAAAAAAATTCATGGACGTCACATTAAGCCTCGGTGAAAGCTCTCACCTTTCTTTTGGTCAAGTAGTCCATGCCCTGTGCGACCTGCCAGGACCAGCACAGGAGCTCCGTGGTGGTGAAGGGGCTCTCGAGGCCCGGGATGCCCTTACCGATGGTGGTGCCTGACCTGCCGCTCTCAGAGTCACGCCACTCGGAGTACGCTGCACGGTGGGCAGGCAAGGTTATTTATTGTAGGTCATTACAGGTCATTGTGGAGGTTGTAGTCGTATTATATTAAGGTATTGGTAATGTAGGTTACGGTCATACTGTAGGGAATAACCGTGTATTGTATTTCATACCTCTGTCACTTATAGACTGCTCGTCAGGAGAACACGTGCCGTCTGCAAGTAAAACTCATACATAATATCAGCAAGACTTGATAAGTCTACGTTTCAATGCGCATTACCCATCATTATTATCTCTCCGGATAAAAAAAATAGTCGCCTGTTATTAATTTGGTGTAGGATCTCCACGAGCACGAATAAAGGCGGCAGTTTCGTGCGGCATGGAGTTTACAGGTATCCTGATGTACATCTGATCGATTTTAAACCACTCTTGCATCAACAGTGCTGCCACAGTACGTTGGACGTCGACATTTAACTCCTCGTCGCAGGTGGTCTCATAAATTTACTATTGGGTTCATGTTTGGCAACTTAGCTGGCCAATCTACACGCCAGACATATTCTGAATGACTGCCATACCAATTAATGACAGTTCTAGCTCGCTGCACGCAGTAGGGGTCAAACACGAAAGGAGCTCGGAAAACAACACACTGGAACTCAAAAACCACACGTGACTAATTTTTTGTCAGGAGAGCTTATTATCTCACATTTATAAACTTTTACAAAATGAACTATTATTCATGCATCAAGACTAACTTGGGGAGAAAGGTCTGGGAGAGCTGACAGTTGTCATGTCTGTGTTGATGCGATTGTACGGCCCTCCAACAGACCCCGACCGGTAGGAGTTGGACCTCCCGTAACTGGGCGGGACTGCTTCTGCACTGGTGTTCTTCTCGGGAGATGAGGGAGGGACGAAGCCTTGAGAGACGTACGGAGGAGGACTCCTCGGAGACGACTGCGCGATCCCGACATTCACATAAGGAGAGGCTGGAGGCGGAGGCCTGTTCAGAGCGTTGTAAGATTGGAGGGATGACGGTGAGTGGGTCACGGTGGGCATGGCTTCCAGGGCGTATTCTTGTGGGACCTCAGAGATGGGAGAGAGCAGGATTTGGGAGGCAGCGGTGGGCGAGTTGGCCGTCGGGTCTGACGCAGGAACTGGGGTCTGCGGCACACTGTTTGAAGAGCCGGACGCGGCCGCCTCCAGTCTGCCGTATCCAGGGTTGTCGGCGAAGAAAGCAACCGACTGCGCAGATTGAAAATACATAATCTAATGTGGCACGAGTTCAAAGAGTCACGAGTGTAGAGTGCAGCTAAGTGATCCGACGTATTTGCTCGTTTCATAAAGCGAAATCAATTGGAAGAATAATAATCATAAGTATGCTTAAGCTGAAACAAAACCAAGTTAAATAAATAATGTACATTTGGAAAAAAACTATCGTGCTTTTCTTTATTGGTTCGCTTTCATGAAACCAACAAACGTGTATCACTTTGCAGCGCCCGGTACAAACAATGCATCAGAGCTTGAGAGATGCAAGAAAAGCTGAATGATTATGAAGTACATTCAAACGAAGATCACTCAAAGTTTCTGGGAATCATCCTTGACAGGCATTTGACGTTCTAATGTGGGTTCAGTCAAAGTTTCAGTCAACCTTTCGAAATCAATTGGTGTACTGAATAAAGTAAGAAATATACTGCAAACTGATGCGTTAAAAATTTTGTATCATACACTTATTCACCCGTTTCTTCAATATGGAGTAGAAGCATGGTATGGGACCGATAAAAATAAGACGAACAAAGTTTTTACCCTTCAGAAAGAAACCTTTACAAAAAACCTTTAACCTTCACAAAAATGTTTTTAAATGGTATTCAAATGACTATTTATCCCGCTCTCCTCTTTCATTCTTATCAAAATTGCTTCGGTTCCTAAATGATTTTAAAGAATTATTCTCTAGTTCAGGAGGCAAGAGCCTGAAATCAGTTTAGGGTGCACTCACGTCTGTAGGAGAGCGAGGGTCCTGTGGCGAGGTGGCCCTGGAGGAGCGGGTCGAGTGCCCCTTAGGAGGATCAGCGAGCACGATGGGCGGCACGGCCGAGTTGGGCATCAGGTAGCCATCGGGACCCGCACTCGATACGCTCGGCCTGTGGGCATCACTTTTGTACTTAGTACACGAGCTCCGGCAAAAATAGAAGGACAAATATTAAATTCTTATGACGCCCTCTTATTTACGGTAATACTGACATCAAATAATGCCATTTTTAGTACGACTGATACGGACTGCGTTATCTGACAATCTCACTATTATTTCAGGAATACGGATCCGGGAATTTTCTCTTATCTAAATCTTCCAGAGCGTGACAGAGACGGACCAACCAACCATGCAACAACTGTGTATTAGAAAATAGAAGAATATCACCACATTCAAACCCATACTTATCAGGACTCAGGTCCTGAGCTGTCTTCTGTGGATGATTTTGATATAGATTTGTATAGAAGATTCAAATATTTGACTTCTACTTATTCGATTCACTGACTGACTACCGTATTTTTCCTTACATAAGTCGTAAATAAGGTCATTGCTGCATCAACGAAAACGGAGAAAAAGTATAGATTTCACAGAATAAGTTTCAAGTCTTGTAGTCTACTTTTCACTAGCAAAAAATACACATCATGCGCTCGTCTGAGGTAGCGTGAAGTTTCAATTCGCAAATTTATAAGGATAGAATGCTTTTAAATAGCCTGCTTTAATAACAGTCAATTCCAAAGTGAAGTCTCTTTGAGCTATTCAAATACTAGAGCAGAACGTATGATTTCGTAAAGAAACACGTACAAAAATGAAAATAGGAAACTTTTCTCATAGAGAAAATGCAAAGCCTCAAAAGTTCGATAGAACAAAACTCCCATTTCAAGAGAGACAAGCAGACGAATTTATTCTCTCCAACTGCGATTCATGATTCAAGGAGCTAATAATTGAGCACATGAGAATCGGTTGGATATTTAGCTCCCAAAGCTTGACCTACCAGTCAGAAAATGGATTGCTCACTTGACTAGCCGACCTTGATTTAACAATTGTGTGATGGATAGAACTCTAAGCCTGTAAAGCTTGATCTTCCAACTGAAAGATGGATTGAACGCTTAGTTCGCCGTCCGTAATCTAGCAGTGGAAGGTCTGACCTGTCCCTCGTCCTGTGGTTGTTATTCACTCCAGGGGAGAAGGGCAGCGCGGCGCTGTTGGGAGTCAGGGGCAGGATGCTGTAGTTGATGGAGTCGTTGATGGGGTCTACCTGGTTCACGAACCGCCTCCTGTACTTCTGCACGAACGACAGCAGGTCGCCATACCGACAGTACTCCACAAGAATCCATATTTCATCTGTAAAAAAAAAAGTGATCGGTGGTTTGAGATTATTTTCTCTAAAGCTCACAGGGGTGGTCAAAAAAGGAAAGCATTCCCTCAAGGATCGCTCCGAGGTCCTTCTTCCCTCAAGGATCGCTCCGAGGTCCTTCTTTCTGACATTTTCTGACATCCATCTTATTCAAATACTAGAGCAGAACGTTCGATTTCGTAAAAAACATGTACAAAAACGAAAATAGAAAATTTAGCTGATAGAGAAATTACAAAGCCTCAGAGGTTCGATAGAACAAAACTCCCATTTCGAGAGAGACAAGCAGACGAATTTGTTTTCTCCAACTGCGATTCATGATTAAAGGAGCTTATAATCGAGCACATGAGAATCGGTTGGACATTTAGCGCCCAAATGTTGACCTGTTTGTTGGCCTAGGTTTGTTATATAGGTTGCCCTAGAAGCCTTGTAGCTTATTCGGGCCTACATGTGGTATACATCCCGATCCCAGTTCTTCGTCATTCCTCATTTGATTGTAAACCTGTATCTGATGTAGGTTACTTGTGGTAAATAAATGTTTCTAAATGTTGCTACATGTTTCTAAATTTTCTACGTCTGGATTTCAAATGTCAAGAAGAACTATGCGTGCGTGCCAGCATTTTCTACGCAGGTAGTGCACAATATTCGAAGTCATAGACTGCTGATTTCATAAGTGCTGACACATAAGTCTGCACCTGGCAAGGATATTCTTCGCAAAATTTAGATATTATAATCAAGGCTAGTGAGTTTCCCCATGAGAATACAACGCGTTGGATCAAATCTGATTTTTCAATTGTGTCATTATTAGTGAGGTTATTTCTCAGTCAGCTACGTCGCTCAAGTCAGAAATCTCATCTTAAAAAAATTGTAGAAGCGACGACACACATGTTCAACCCTTTACACAATGCTTTATGATTTTTTCTCTGAAAAACATTCGAGAAGTTCAAAGCGAACCAATCAATATTAACGAAGAAATTGATTCAATAAATAATTTGACATATTCGACTTCCAATAAACCTCAAAATATCTCCATCGCTCACAGGACTCGTAAGCCATCAGCAGCTCAGAAGAAAAAAGACACTGGAAGTCTGGAACACCCACAGGTTGGCCCTGACGCAGACATATGCAGCGTCACACACCAAATCCAGCTCAACTAACTTTTAGCAATCCTTTCGGTGTTGGCGCCTATCAAGTTCACGATGTTGAGGTGCTTCCCGAGATGAATCATGATCTTGAGTTCGGAGCCGAGGTTCTTGACGTGGGAAGGATCGCTGAGAGACTTGGTCATCTTGATGGCAACGGGCGAGACTCCGTCTGGGTCGTGTTCATCGAGGCCTTTGACCTCGGCCTTCACGACTCGGCCAAACGCCCCACTACCGAGCTGACGACCTGCAGCACACGTCATTGTATGTATGTACAGAGAGTTATTGAGTTATGTTATGCCACACGTCATACAGAGAGCTATCAAGTAATGTTAAGTTATACGTTGTACAGTGAGCTATTGAGTTGTGTTATGGAATGCAGATAGTCTCGAGGGCTGCTGTACGTAACGGTGTTGTGCTAAGAACCACCAGTGCTGTAGTGTACTAGCGAAATGCTGCAGTAAGTTACGAGGTGTGCAACAGACTGCTAGTGCAGTGCACACACAGTACATGTAAATTGCAATGCGACTTACTGTTAGAGCATACGGACCCTACAGTACACCGGTGTTCGGTAGTAAATTATGCTAAGATGCTCTAAATTGCAGCTCCATATATCAAAATATGGGGCACGATCCAAACTTCTTAACCCCTCAAAAAAGGAAATACAACAAAAAAGCTAATCACAAAGTCATATTTGTTTTTAAATATGATAATTGAACGACGGATTGTACTTGTCAATTAAAATACTTTACAGTGCCCTTAAATCGGCGGCGATAAATGATGCTACTACTTTGAAGTTTACTTTGCGTATGGGATGGTTTGTTTCTACAGTGTGATCTCTAATATTACTAAAAGGTGGTGAAGATAAAGGCTCTCCATTGCGATAGAGATCTCTTATTAGGATTTTCTACTTAAGAACAGTGAAGAATACGCTCGAAAGCTCTGGGTTTTATAAAAAATTTATGAAAATAAATTGTTTCTCATAACCTTCTTAAACTTTCATTATAAGGTAACTTTTTCCCGCTAAGAGATCTATTCGAAAAATTTTACTAAAAAGGGTTCAAATATAGTTCAAATATTCACTCTGTACATATCACGAACTATTGTCGTATATTTGAAGACAAATTTTGATGAATACACTCCCAAGAGCCCGGGGCTACATTATAATTTCGTGAAATTAAATTTATAATTTCGTGAGATTTCACGTTTTCCACCCAGGTTCCATGTACGTGTGTGTGTGTGCCACGCTGCTGCAGTGTTATGAGTAATGTGTACGTGTATGTGTCACGTTGCTGCAATGTTATGAGTAATGTGTACGTGTAAATGTCACGCTGCTGTTGTGTTATGAGTAATGTGTACGTGTGTGCATGTGTCACGTTGCTGTAGTTTATGTCAATTGCACGACTGAGCAGTATCACCTTGCATGACGAGTTTCTACGGTGTTGGAAACTGTTCACTTCTACAACACACACATGAAACTTGCTGCTGTATAGCTGTTCAGTTTAAAAAATCGAGAAAATATACTTCTAAGGGTTGCTCAAGCGTTAAAGATATAACTTTCAACATGAATCAGAGAGCCACAATCAAAAAATACAAGAGTATCCGATGCTGAGGGCAATTTTTTTCTTGTGGCTAAATAATGAAAAATCGTAGAACGATTTTTACAATATTCTTTAGATCTGGCCTTTAAATTGACAACACTACGTATATTCAAGCGAATGGCTTTACATACAAAAAATTCACTTCTGATGAACAAATGTGATAGAGAATTAATGACAGAGTAAATCCTCATCAAATAATGATTGCATTCAATTGAGCACATCAGTGATACTAACGTAAGACAGCCACACACAATCACGCACGTCACTGGCTTTTGAACGTCTCATGCAATCATGACCGCAATTTCTTTACTCGCCTCATGAATTTTGTCTTCGAATGGAGTCCGCATTTAGTTCAAGAACCAACAACATCTGTAGTCCCGCGAGACAGAAAACGCAGCACACGCAGAAAACGGTAAGAGTTAAGATTTTCCGTGAACCTTTGATAAACTGAGTCCCTACCGCATGGTTATATGATGACGAGATTTTTCCAAGAATGATACAATAAACGGCTGCATTTTCGACTCACAGAATCAGGTTTACGTGACAAAGCAGTGGTTTCTACGGGCGAATGTCTCCTTCTCAAAAAGAAAACGTAAATTTACGAGTAAAGAAGGAGTCGTCGAGAAAATGAGAGAAAATAAATTCATAGAAGACAGAGATCTTCAAACCACGAATTGAAACAGTCTTCTTCATCTAGCTCTCGCGGAGGCCTCCTCACCCATGAAGATGCGATCCCGAGTTACTTCATACTTCTGGTCATAGGGCAGAAGATCAGCTTGCTCGTCCAGCCGTAGCTCGCGGTTGATTTGATCCACTTTTCCCTGCACAAATAAATACACGTACATTCCTAAAAACTGCGCAATTTTGTAAGTAAGATATTCTTCTGAAAAATAAATTACTTTTTAACCCATTCCAGGGAGATCCTAAACTTCAATAATAATAAGTGATTCTACTTATTTCCGACACAGCAATCCTTGTAAGAACAGGCTCAGAATTGGCAACCACTCCGTCGTCTACAACTGCATCTGCTCGGGCACAGGGCCCTCCCTGGGCACCAACTTCCCTTCTCAACGGACGTGACCTTCTCTGTTCGTTTGTTGTGGCAGAATTTGCATCCCTCAGTGTGGATTAATTCAGTGTAGAGGAGCAGGGGTTACCGTTTGATAAATAAGATATCTGGCTAGCATCCCTCATGACTTGAAGGTTGTCTTCATGATGAAGGTAAGTAAGTACTTCGTTCTCACAATTTTTATCTTACATAAAGTCTAAAAAACCCAAACTCATATCTACAACAAAGTCTCGTCTCACTAAGCCATGTTTATTAAGTCTGCTCCTATTGATGAAGTTTGTTTTTCACCATCTGGGAAAAAATACTTGAACAAGTTTAATGCGATATGACCATGTACTACTTGATATTACGCAGCTGAGAGCTAAAATTATAGAAGATGAAGTTCCTGCTCGTGTTGCCATATTTTCACATTCGCTCAGGTAAAAATTCAGGAGGCAACAAGTCCTCAATATATAGCAACAGAACTAAATTAACAATACATCCTGCATTGGCTGATTGTCCTCCAGTACCTCCACCCTAATTATACATATACCACACAATAAGGCCCAATTCTCCTCAGGATGGGGCCTGGCCACTGAAGACACCGCTAACAGCACACCTCTTTGAAGAGTGCGAGCTTGGCAGCGTTGCGCTCTCTGCTCTTGGCACGCTCGCGCAGCACCCTGTGGACGAGGTACGCGAACGCCACCCCCAGAATGACGATGACCCCGCCGGCGGCGTAGAGGACGATGCGACTGATTTTTGCACGCCTGTCTGTAGAATCACACGAGGATCGGAGAGTGTGAATTGAGATGGCGAGATGGACAGGCGGTTTAGTGCGGAGAAGAATGAATGAAGAGATGATAGGAAACGAAAATTATCAGGTGAAGATATACAGAATGACTGAGTTTACGGTAAAGCGAGAGGAACAAACGTACGGATTATAAGGGATTGATGAAGTATATCATAAGTAAAATGCATGCATCACATCACTATGCAACAATAGAATGTTCAGCAGAAACTCAAGTTCGAATAATATCGAAGATGTAATGGTTTGCAATCATTCTGTACTTGGACGCATGGAAAAAACTAATATAAAAAATGTAAGGGACAGGAAGAAAAGTCGGAAATCTACTGACAACATTGAGCAATAGAAATAACGAAAGTTATTCAGGTTAAAAAACGGGGGAAGCATACATGCACGTTTTGAGGAACTCTGAGATAACAAAGAAATGTGCACTTCCTATTACATGTGCGACTACATGATAAGCTACCCAGGCTAAGAGCGATCAAAAGAAACAAGTCGCATGCTTGAAATACAATGGCTCATTTATAGAGATAGTACAAACGCTACCATCAACATAGTAGTGGACGGAGGCAAAGCTCTTTTTGCCCCTTCTCGTCATATCGCAGGTGTACAGCCCCTGGTCCTCGACAGCAAAGAAGTCGAAGTGTAAGGTTGTGTGGTTGTGCACAATGCTCGGGTCATCCAAGGGCTTGCCATCCTGCACGGTGCGTGGGGGAAAGACAGGGTCACTTGAAGCAAGCACACTGAGCAATAAGGGTTCCCGTACGTGGTCGAAGATCTACAGTTATAGTGAACAATACCGCGAGGAAAATAATGCAGTGCAGGTCTCAGTGACATGAAGTCAAGTCGACCAAAACACAATTATGGGGCATCTCATAATTGATATCTTAGCTGGGATATCACACATTTGGTCTTGATTTTTTTTGTTTCAATTCATCCAGTGTTCTTGGCCGAGAATTGAAACAAGGAATTCAAGATGAAATTCATGGTATTCCAGCTGAGATGTTACAGCAATCAATGAGGAGCCTCCAGAGCAGATTAGGAGAATGCATATGTAATGAAAGACGCCATCTAAAGGAGGTACTTTTCAAAACATTGATAACTTGTGTTATTGTCTCTTAACAGGCAAGTTGTAGTGCTCCAATTGTAATCAATAAAATTTCTTTGTTGGATCTTTTCTACGTTTACCGAGTTCTTCAAAAGTTCCTATTTTTCTGTATCACTCTGTACGTACAGTTAGCTGGATCATTATATTTTCATTAATTTAATAACTCCGAAGAATTTAGCTTCAATAAAGCGTGATATCTCAGCTAGTTTCTGCCACTAAAAACATCATACTACCAGGTTCTTACAACTCATTAGTAAATACTTAGTACTCAGTACTCGGTATTTATATCTTTCACTGGATAGCACAATTAATTTCCTGAATGTAGAGGCGTTCGATCGAAGACGTACTTTGAGCCACTCAATGTGGGGCATTGGAGCTGCGTCGGGGTTGCAGACGATGTCTACGGGGTCGCCGACCTCAATGTACACCTCGAGCGTCTTGCCCAGTTCGAGCGTGTTGGAGTGCAGCGTGATCGGCTTCTCATCTGCTCGGAGGACGCGCGTTTAGCATGTTGTCCGGGATATACTTATGCCAATGTTTTTGAATATTATACACACATGGAAGCTAGTCATTTCAAATACTTTAAAAGCGACCGTAAGGTATTTTTAGATGCTATAAAATTACGTACAGCTCGAATTTAGCTTCTTTCACCAGAATTTGTACCTTCAATACTTGTCTTATTTGAAGGATCTTACGTTCAACTTCTTTCTTCGCACACATGTTCCTCCACTCCTTTGTGTCGTCTTTCAAAGATCAAGTCTCACGTTTAGGAACTACAACAGTAACTGAACAATCATCTACTTTTGCTTTTCTACCAGAATTCAGCGCCTTTGTTGAAGAGCAGCTAAGGATATTTCAGAGCACGGGTTCAAAAGACTTTTCCATTCTTTAATGCAAAAGTAAGCCTCATTTTTCGAAGAGTACCTACAAGAGAATTTTAGCTCTCAGGAGTGTGTCTATACGCTTCCCAGCACTCTTCTTTCATACATAAGTTAGCCCCATTTTTTAAGAAGAGTACCTATAAGAGGATTTTAGCTCTAAGCCGCAAACCTTGACTTTCCAGCACTCACCTTTGACCGTAATGACGAGCGTCTTGTTTTGCCGGAGTCCTTGTTTCTGGGAGACTGAGCAGGTGTACGACCCAGCTTGCTCCTTACCAATTTTAATTTGGTTGTAATGGATTACCGATGAGTAATTCGTTTGCCCGAGGTCGCCAATTGCAGAAGCTGATGAAGAAAGTAAAAGGCAACGTCTCAGTAGAGTAGAGTTACAGTTCATGCCAAAAAACATTTAGCCAAAAAGTTTCGGGTGAAATTGTATACTCGGAAGACGTAAAATTTAAAATGCATTGGAACACGTTGCAGCGCGCCAGAAGTGATCTTGAAATTTTTGGAAGTTATAAATAATATTTCAGGGGATCATGCAACCCATAAATTCCAGTCGATCGATTACTACCAACAGAAACAAAACAATTTTAACTAAGATATCAATAAGAACGAGGATCTGTTAGATTATCCTTTAAGAGAGCATTAAACGAAGTAAGTGCAACGGAGAACCTCCGTTCATCACGGACATTGCTCAACAAGAACACTGGAGCTCTGCGGCCTTATAAAATCTGAATATTCAATTTATCATTTTATTTTATATCTGCAGTACACAAGAATAACACCATTTCAAAACTGTTAAAGTTGATCATACAAACTTGTATTCGACGAAAATGTGAGAGTGGGTGGGTTGTAGAGGGAGTCGGTGGCCCCACACCAAAGCTGGAATTGGTCGTTGTCAACCACCGCCATCTCGACGTACTTGTCCTGCAGCACCCGCCGTTTCTTATCGTCGCTCATGTGCGAGAACTCCCACCGATCTGACAGATCTGCACAAATCCATGTTTTTTTTGATGGACTGCGTAAGAGGGGAAATTTACCAGCCGATATTCAAGGTGACAAAATGAACAGAACATAAATGCATGTTCAACATGCGACAGCCAGAAATAGACCTTAAAGAAGGAATAGACCTTTTCGTATGAAAATTACTATATTTAATAACTTTAATACTTATCAAAGGCTTAGTGATATAATTTTTTTCGAATTACATAAGCCATCCTGTGCTCAGCTTTCTCAAAAAAGAATACTAAATGAGAGACGAGACCGCTTAACAATTGCGCTAAGATTTGACGGCCCACTTGCACCCTCCATTCAATTCGGTCACAAGCTCATATTCTCACAATTTGTATAATATACTTCAGTCATGACGCTGAACACGCACCTTACGTATGTAATTCGCAGATTTGTTTTTGAATACACAAAATTAATGCACTACTGATACTGGACCCTTATTTAGATCTAAAAACACATTACTCAATTTCACTGCATAGACTTAAACACCTTACAAATATTAATTCAGGAAGTAACGATAAGTACATTTTCTCAAGCAAATAACGAGTATAAAAAAAATTATAATTTTAATTCACTTAGTTCTTTATTTGTCCGCACAGTTAACAATACTTCGTTTCATTGGCGGCGGCGAACGCAACACAGTATGGGAGACGAGCGGAAGGCTTTTAAATTTGATAATAGAAACAAAAATTTCGCACACCTAATTTTGGATTACGCTTCGATTGAAGTAATATCATTGCACAGAAATTACAAAAGAATATACTGGATTAAATTCAAATATATACATGTCAATTGAATGAACAAACGTTGCGACGGGATCGCAACTCAAAACTCCGAGAATACATAAACTCAAGTATACTAAAATAAAATTTAACTATAACTCATTCATAGTGCAATGGAACATAACACCCATCAAACAAATTCGGTGAGGTATTCAGCTGTAGCAAAGTTATTTTTCAGCTCAAACTACAGCAGAGACACAAATGGTTCCATGGCACACTGGTTACCGTGATGGGCTCACACCTGGGAAGTTAGGGTTCGCCTCCCGGCTGAGGCAACTGATTTTCACCGAACCACGGGGTGCTTCTCTTGGAAAAAGAAGCTTAAACCTCACATCCCTCACGCGCCAATAGTTATAAGGTATTAAAAACTCAACGATGTATAAAATGTCAACTGAGTTGGAATTGATAAAGGTACTCTTTTAAGTACCGGTGACGACGAGCAGTTTTTGGTCGGCGTGTGCAGGGCTGTGAGGATAGCTCGTCTCGCACTGCAGCCACGCCGACGAAGACATAGAGGCGAGGGGGCTCCCGGCCACTATTGGCTCGAACACAAGTCGGTTCTCTGCAGCCCTGGTGACGTTAGTCTGACCAGAAACAGAGTGTGCGAAATGAGAAACATTGAAACAATTTTCTCTGAGACGCACACAACAAATTTCGACGCAATGAACAGTAGTATGTGATATTTGATCTTTATTTATATTCACTACATTGAGGTTCATGTCAATTTCCAGTTCACACTAATTCTTTAACACCTTACAAATATTTAAAGACTCTAAGTAAAACTTTGAGAGATTGACTGAACCGACATAATTGATATTCAGGCGCGTTGATATGGAACATGAGCAAAGAAAAACTGTGATGCGCAATTTACTCGAATTACCGCAATACAGAACTTCTCAAAGGGACTGAGCGGATGGATAATATTTTAAGCCCTTCTTCGGCAAGGACGAATTCACTCGTTTTCGTTTTTGCCTAACTCGAATTTCTTCGCACGAGCAAGCTTGGCAAATGTTCAATTTGAAAGAAAACCCTGACATTCAGTAACTCATTCGTCCTCGACCTCTCTCGTTATAAGCCGACCAATCCCGAGTGTGCTCCCATACCTCAAGCAAATAAAGTCGTTTCAAAATTATGTTTTTCAGCCAAAGTCTGTCATTAAAGTAGCAGGATTTCTGTCCCATCCCTTTTTGAAAAGTGATAAAGAAAATAGCCTCAGTGAAACCGGATGACTAGCAGCACCTCGAGATCGAGCTTCTCCCAGGGGCAGCCGGAAGAGAGGTGCGTGCAGTTGGCGATCTTCAAGCTGACGTCAGGCACCACAAAACCCAAGGCGTTCCTGTAGTAGGCGGTCACCTCGCACGCCACCCCCGCGGCGGGGCCAGGCATCACGGAGCTGGGCACGACCAGGTGCGCCTCGGGGGCACCTGCAAGAAGTAGCTTTCGAATTATTCGTTCGTGAAATAAAATTTCCGTGAAATTTGGTACGAAATGTGCAGATTGAAATGAGCCCTTCAGTTATGAGTAATTGTTTCAATTTAAGTTGCTCATGGAACAGTGATAGACAGAGTGTTGTACAATAGTTTACTTCGCTGCTATTGATCATAAAACATTTTTAAATATCCAACAAGTACAGCATGGTAAAACTGGGTAACTAATAAATACATTAATATTGCTCACTATATTTATTGAAATTACATAACTCTATGTTTGAATAAACGCACTGCATGAACATATTGCTTGTGAAACACTGCACGAAATAAATTGATTGGAACAAACATATGCTGGCTTCATCAACAGCAGACGAGCATTTTCCTTTCAATCAAATTTACATATGAAACAGTGATACAATTAACTATCTAACGAATATGAGTTTTATGATTCTAAAACTGACGAACTTACATACTTTAATGTATGCGTTGATGCCGAGCCAGCGCATGACGTGGAAGCCACTGCGCTCAGCACACACTGCGCTCAGCACACACTGCACTCAGCACACACAGCACTCAGCACACACTGCACTCAGCACACACTGCACTCAGCACACACCGCACTTATTCCTGGCAGTTAATTAAGAAAGGAATTAGGTCTGGCAGGGAATGTGTTCAAGTCTCAGCTGCGAGTCGGCCAGTTAGGTGTCGGGCTCGGAGCAGCTCCCCTGCACCTCCAGCCCGACTTTCTCCCTTGCTTATTATTCTGGGGCTCAGGACGCGAGGCTCCCTTAAAAAAACGCTTGAAAAGAAAAAGTCGGTGAGCTCTTTGCCGCCTCGTGCGTTGAGCTGGGATGCATTTCGACTTCTGTTTAGATTTTTCTGGTGTTGGTGACGTTGAAGCAGTCAGCTCTCTCTCATTCTTTGGCAAATTAATCTCATCATTTTCTTTCCATTGTGGAATGAAAAAATGTTCGAATTAAAATTGTGACTGTGATTATTTATTTTACCCGTGATACGAGCATTCGAATATTTGTTCTTTCAAATTTCTTATTTTCAGCCTCGGCCGTCAGTGACCGCTTGAACAATTTTTCCGTAAAATTAACTTTCAATTGCAATGTTTATGGCTCTAGAGACTTGAAGGTTCTCCAGCAACCGATCCTAAATTTTTGACCGTTGCAAATAAGTGAACCTCTTTTTGACTGAGTCAAAAGCTCGGCCTTTTTGACTGAGTCGAAAGCTCGGCCTTTTTGACTGAGNCTCGGCCCTTTTTCGACTGAGTCAAAAGCTCGGCCCTTTTTCGACTGAGTCAAAAGCTCGGCCCTTTTTCGACTGAGCTTCTGAAGGTTTCCTCGCAACGCATGTAGCGGGTTGCCGTCTAGAGGCACAACGGCCTTTTAATACACAAGGGGCTCATAAATTTTCCATGTCTGCTTAAAATGCAATTACGGAAACTATCAATAAGATATATTAGTTTGATTCATTCCAGTGCACGCAGTAGTTATTAAAGCCCCACTTTTCCAAAAGTTTATAATGGAACAAGTCAACTTGAAAAAACATATTTATAGCCTTTTTAATCGATCAGTCGATCTATCTGCGGGGTGACGCAGAAAAAGGAAACCCATTTTTATGTTAGTGTATTTTACAAACCATTATTGCTCGGGCTTTTCTTAGAAAACTGTGTGATACGTTGACTTTTTGAACATATTTTTTTTTAATTTAATGAGGATACCTTTAAAATTGTGAATTTGGCAGCGCATCAAGAGAATACGAGAAAGAAGTGCTTGTGCAGGACTTACAATTTTTGAAAACTTTCCAAGTAATACTTAGATTTTAGAAGAAATGTTGGTATTCATGATCCAAAGCCCCAGCGCATGGAAGCCGTGCAGTATAAGAACTACTTCATAATGTGTTCAGAGATGGAGTCATTGCTTTTTTTCACCCAATTGAATGGCCACTGGGATTGCCAGACTTGATACTTTGCGATTATTTCTTTTGGGGATATCTGGTAAGCAAAGTGTTCTCTTCTCCTCCAGGGAATACAAACACATTGAAAGAAAGGATTGTTAATCAAGTTAATTTAC
>VOMN01020717.1:0-22258 GCA_014899125.1 Orchestia grillus
GGGGAATTCTCCCAAATTTCGGGTAAATGTTTGTATTCTTTGCGAATGAGGTCCTCCCGATAATACGTAAGGACCTATATTTTTTATTAGATTGACACCTAACTATCCCCTTGTCATTGATAATTGTTATGATTCACACAACAAAATTATCACTTATACATAGATTTTGTTGCCAAAACTACATATTTTTTGACATTTGCAACTGTTAGGTTGCATTTTTAAGGATGATTCAGGAGCTTCTGAAAATAGTTTTGCTCTCTGAATCACAGTCACGCGGTTGGCCTTCGAATGGAATATATCAGGGTAGATTGCCATCAAATTCATAACTGTAAAATAACCAACAACAATGTGTAAAATGATATTTCAAGAATTTTTAATTTTCGCCTAAAGGATATCGATTACGCGCAAATGAACTCCTTTGCCACGCGTTCAACTGATGGTAACCGAGGACATTCACCCGAAATGTTGCGTAAGTTTTGGAATATATTGGAGCCATTTCAAAAGAGCGGCAGGATATTAAAGGTACCCGACTCCGGCGGTCGTCCAGGTCCAGACCGTTCTGGCGCCGACAGGTTCCAGCTGGATATCCTGGAGCCGCAGAGGCTCTCGCCAGCTCGTTGCCGGACAGCGACGGATGCTTTCCAGAAACCTTTATTTGAACGTTATCTCTGTCCTGTCTCTCTACACTTCGTATTATCCAATGTCTAAATGGACCTCTGGAGGATGTTATGAAAGTGAATCAAGACAAGCAAGGACAAGCTCAAACTGAAGCATTGCCTAATGTCGCCAGATGTGAATGCCTAGTCTTGGTGGATACGTATTGGATTTTCTAAGAACTTCAATGGAAAATAAGGTGCTTTTTGCCCCATTTGCTTAGAACGATGAAGGTCAAGTCGTAAAATTTGCAAGAAAGTAATTTCGTAGATTACTAGGAACTAGGTTAACTCGATTTCAATTTCTCTTTCTTGATCTCAAGGAAATTTTAAATATTGGTTATTGTCACTCTTCTGAACGATGTTTTATGTAAGAATCATGCCATTCTTGACTTCGGAAAAGTTGAAAAGACTAATGCAATACCTCAACCTTGCAAAACCTCAACATGGTCGGACTTAGAACCGACATGGAAGCTAAAACACTTTTAGTTTCCATGTTGCGTGATCGACATCTCGGCTGAGCGCCTTTTTCAAATCGAATCATTTACACTGCTTTCATTTTTCCGATGGTAACGTACTCATTCCCCGCATACGCAGCAACTGGGCATGAACCAGCACTTTGCTACGCATTGATGAGTTCTGACGCACCTATAATAATGGTCCCATAAGTTTTATCACGGTTGCTTTATCGCCACGGTCAGTGGGGTATCCTAATCTAAGGTACTTCGGGACTCAATTGGGACTAGAGAAGTGAGATCTGTAGGTTGTGCTTCTCGTCCAACAGCTTCCCACATCGCTGTGGATAAGATCGTCTGTGGATGTCCACCTCCCTCCGAGAACTCTTCACGATCTCCTTATTTCTCGCCCGCGCCAGTCTGCCAGGTTTAGTGGGTCTCATGTTTTCAAGCTACGTAAAAAAGAACTTTAGCTTCCTTCAACAGACTTCAGTCATTTGATGTAAAATCCGTGGACTTAATTATATCGTTTGAGAATTCGTGTTTATGGCACTAATATAGAGAGATCCAAAAAAAAGAAGTACTCGCAGTTCGTAATTCGAAAATTTTAGTACAAAAACATTCATTCTTGCTTATTTCAAACGGGAGTGTGTGCTATTAGATTAACTGCGGCGAGGTAGCACTCGCGGGCAATTTATGCGCATGTGCAGGTCTTATGCTTCGAAATTATTGTATTACAAACAACAAGTACATTTTTTGACCCCTCTGTATTGAGCAAAATTTTAACAGTTGTGAGATTTTATGAGAAATTAAGACTTGCGAAGTCGGACATCCCGACTTCATTCATTCGAAGATGTAGGATCCAGACTGACTCTGTATCCTACTTTGAGGTCCTGAACTGAGTTCACAAAAATTTCTGACTGTATCTTTCAAGTTTGTGACTTTGCCTCTGCAATTTGAGAAATAGGTTTAGGTGTAACTTTGCAACCGTCTACATCGTGTATGGAAAAGTAAATCATTGGGTAACAATTGTACGAAAACAAACTCTGCTCGGTGGTAACTATTCCTCATAAGAAATATTTGTAGCACGGGTCCTAAAAAAATGAGTACATCATTGTTAGATTTTATGAGGCAGAATAAAATTGTCAAATTTCTCTGACCTCCTTCCATCACCTGTTGCTACATCTAGTATGAGAGATGGAAGACGAGCTGTGAAGCAAGTATCACTCGGCGTCCCCAGGGCGCCGACGTGCCCAAAGTTGTCTCCTTGATCTGGAAGGCTGAGACGCCGGCAGCATCGGGCACGGCCCTCTCGAGACCTTGCAGTGCCCAACCACGACGCGGCAGCCTTGGAGTGCTTGCGCCTCCGGAGGTCGTTGGACTCATCTGCTCTGTAGCTGCCATGGTCATGTTGGCGTCGTGAGTTCTTAGCTGGGGATAGGTTTCTGTTATTTGTTATAAAGCAAAATCCGTAGTTCATCGAGGGTGTTGAACGTCTGAAACATTCTTAAGTGCTTCAATTTAGTTTGTATCATGAATATCGACTTTGACACCCTCAACAAATCCCTTTGGATTGGAAGGTCACGAACTTGCTCACGTCGACGAATTTTCTTACTCGCGTATCGCTTCTTGTTGGCCTACATGTACAAGGGCATCAAGATACTCTACCTTCTGTAGATGTTAATTTATTAAAGCCTGGGAACGAAAGAGTTTTAAAGTTTTAGCGATAGTGAAACAATTGGCGAAAGTCCTCGGTTGGCGAAACCATTATCGAGGGTATATCGCAGTGAATTTTATTCTTCGAAGGTCATTGCTCAACAACACATGAGACATTTCTAACTCGAGTTATTAGTCGATTTCACTTCGTGTTCTTTTTAGGCGTAACCCTCATTTCTTTTCTGCTCGTTTGTTTTGAGCGTGGCACGTGCGCAGAGTAACCAACCAGTACGATGGAATCTCTGCTGCAACATCCACTGGCCGCCACCACTGGTCCACTGAGTGTCCCGCACTTCCTTCACTCGCATGTCCTGCGAGTCGGATGTCCTGCTGTCTTTCGTCCATGTATGTCCTTCTTAGAAACTTTGGTACGCCTGCGTCAAAGTTCTGTCGTTAAATAAAATTGATGATCAGTCCGACACTAATGTAAATCACCGACAGAAATTAGCTTCAACTCAAAGTCTGAGTTTGTCAATTTTAACTAATAGTGCAAAAAATGAAGGAATTATGTCTTCAAGACTACATCTGAAACATTGGAAACATTTGAAAACATTCAATCTCCACAAGTAATTTACATCAGATATAGGTTTACAATCAAATGAGGAATGACGGAGAACCGGATTCAGGATGTATACCACGTGTGGGCCCGAATAAGCTACAAGGCTTCTAAAAGCTGTATTAAAAACTATTAATCTTTACAATTATTTTTCAAGCTTAACTCAGCATAAATTAAATAATTCTCACAAAATCCTACGTCAGTATGGGCTATCTTAATTTCTCGAACAGAATACAAGTTGCAACGTCGACGAATGAGAATTCGGAGTCAATTGAGTTGTGCCTTGAACTAGAAATCTCATGAAAAAATCAAAATTTACATACAATTTTGTGAGTTATGGTTGAACTTTGAATTTCACTTTCTTCCTTTGACCTGAATTTTTTCGACGACGATCCCTGCAACGCTGAAGGCACAGATATCAAAAAAAAATTTCGCTGCATCAAGGGAACGCAGCGCTCGTCTGCTCGTACACAACACTACTTAATTCCTTCCACTCAGAGAGCTTAGCGTCTATCTTCATCGATTTGCCTGATCTATTTGGAATTTTCCTGATGGGTCCTTAGCTATTCGTCACTCAATAAGCAACATTTATAGAGTTGGTTGTGTTTATTGTTATTTCTGAAGGTCATTCTTTCTACTCGCATTTGTTGCTGATTTCTTTCGATCGACTGTATACCCAAGGCATACTTGTATCTTTGCTCTTGTTTCTTCGCAGACCTATGGAACTTCTTCCTTCACGGGGGTAGTGGTACCTTCTGTGAAAATAAAAGTTCATGCACTTGCCTCTTGAATCTTTTTACGAGTTTCCCGCCCGAGGGCATCTCAATAAAACGGAATGATTAACTATTATCGCCGAGTCATACTTGGAATGAACCGTTACTGTTCGCGTATAAATTACTGAAGGTCAGCATTTATTTATGCCGTTTTTACATCGATATTTCGGTGACACTTTCTTGCTTTTTGGACAGTAGATCAAGTGAACCAGTTTTTAAATTTCCTGAATAGTGAAAACATAGTGCAATACAGTTCATCAAAGACATAGAATCTAAGATACGTTCAATCCTTCAGAAATAGCAGCCAAGAAAACGAATAATTCTTTTCAGATTGGCTTCTCATTTTCGATAGCTAGTGTAATTTAGATTTAAACGTCATCTTACATTAGGTCTCGTTCACCGGGCTTATAAAATATACTGTAGCCATTAATCTTTCTCATCAGTTAACTGGAATATCTCTGATGTTACTTCTAGTAAAATTTCAATCCGTTACCCTCCTTAGGGGCAATAGGGCAAGTCATAGGCAATATGATTTGATTAGCCAGAATTGTCTATCTTATGTTGTAGGGACTGGCATTCCCATGGGGAACACTGTTAGGTTACCTCAGCTTTGGCTAGGCCTTCAGGACTTCTATCTTTCGTGCCCATTTTGGTTCTTTCTATTTTCATGCTTTCTTCTCTTATTTTTCCTTCTTCTTCTTTCTTAACTTTTGTTTCTGTGTGTAGCGGATCTTGTATGGAAACACACCTGTGAAGAGATTCTACGTTTTCTGAAATTCATACTAAATGCTCACTTTTTTCGTTATCTTTGAATTGCGTTTCACGTGGGAAGGGAGCTTTAAACTAACTAATAATTTAATCAAATCAATCCGCTATCTTCCATTGAGAAGCATATTTCTGAAGAAAATTGAATGCCTTGGAAAGAAAAAATTAGTGACTTGATTTTTTAAAAAATTACTGCATCTTTCAGTGCCCAACACTTTTCAAGAACATCATGAAGAAAATCAGGGTCGAGCTCCAAAGCATTTCTTTTCGTCATCTACAGAAACATTTGTGTGTTATTTTTCTTGAAAATTTTTGTCGGAAATTTCTTTCGATGTACGGATGGGATCCCGGGCTTGCTGCGCAGCTGTTTGCCTGATGAATGTAAGCGTCGTCAGTATCTCGCTATCATTATGGCTGAAGAATTCGTCGTTTAACAACAAGCACAGCCGAGCACAAGGACGTGCCTTCCCGCGTCGTGATAGCAACCACAAACTCACTTCGTATGGAATCATTCCATTGAAGTCTGCAGATCATTCTATTCATGCCAATAATCTTAAGACCATTTCCGCCTGTGATAAATCTATTCTAAAGCTTTGATGAAGATAGTTTCAAGATAATTCCAGCTGTGATAAATCTATTCTAAAGCTTTGATGAAGATAGTTTCAAGATAATTTCAGCTGTGATAAATCTAGTCTAAAGCTTTTATAATGATAGTTTCAACATAATTCCAGCTGTTATAAATCTAGTCTACAGCTTTTATGAAGATAGTTTCAAGATAATTCCAGCTGTGATAAATCTACTCTAAAGCTTTTATTAAGACAGTTTCAAGGTAATTTCAGCTGTGATAAATCTAGTCTAAAGCTTTTATTTAGATAGTTTCCAGATAAATTCCAGCTGTGCTAAATTTAGTTTAAAAATTTTATTAAGATAATTTTAGTTATTTCCTGCTGTGATAAATCTAATCTAAATCTGCTACCTGGTCATGATCAACCAGGTCAAACCCACTTTAAATAATGCCAAAGGGTCTCTACCACTCAGTATTTTAGCTCTGATCTATTTATTTTTCTTGACTTTTTTAAATAATTTAAATCTCATGACCTACTTTACATCTTAAACATCATTTACTTGACCGCATTGTCGAGTGAGTGCATGTGCGTCTCTGTGGGCTGGAGGTAAAATTTTTGTTTTAGGGCGCAGAATGCGCGAGGAAGAGCAGAAAGAGCGGAAATTTTATAAATGATCGTATGGAATGATCGATTGATCTGCCACGGTCAGTTTAAAATTATTTTTTTTATGCTGGGACTGGTTGGTCCTTTGGGGTTGAGGACAGAAACTAAACGATGGCTAGAAATGGAACTGCTTTATGCTAACTCTGCGTCGATCAACCAAAGTTGCGCTTATGGAGAAACATAGCAAGTATATAGAGCAGATTTCCTGAAGCAGAATGGCGTCCTTGCGTATTCCAAAGGCCAGGCAGGTCAAGGTAGCTCCTGGAGCGATCCATATGCACGTACGCCTGTAGCCCATTGCCACATTATGGCGGGCCTCCGTCATTACCTCACTTTTATTGGCGCTTGAACTTGGGTGCTTCTGTGCCAACACGGCTCCTCTGCCTGCGTGACGCCCTTACGTTTGCTTCTCGCGCTTTTTGAATCCTGTTGCCTACTCTGTTTGTAAATAACCTTATTACTTATTTTCACGGTAGTTTTACTTTTAACTCTTCCAGTCCTGAGAGTATAATTGGTTCTAACTTTTATTTCGAAGCTCAACTATGTTGCTTACACCGAAACTAGCGTAACTTAAAAGTTCCAGTGATCTCTTTTGAAGATTAGTGATTTCAGTTAGAATGGTGCCAGAAGCGCATTTCCTTGCCTGGTGTTCCATGACAGTCTGATCGCTTCATAGATGAGAAAATGTAAAAGTATAATAATACCTATGAAAAATCGGGCCAATATGAGGTGTCCTGATAGTACTCTGAGGGTTAATGTAAGCTGTACATAGTTCCTCATATTCAATTACATTTATATTGCTTTTTCTCAATCTGTTAGGTAACCCTCGTTTCTTTTTCTCATAAGTTGTTACTAAATGGTTGAGTTTGATCTTAAGTGAAGAAACTGACTCGTCTTTTACGGTAAACCTTCGTTTATTCTCACTACTTTGGAATGAGGTGGTCATATTGTGTGTATTGAAATACACATTTTTGTGTAGGTATCTAAAACAAGAAAGTGAAAAGGAAGAAGGAGGAATAACAGTGATGCCTGACTTCGTCAAAGGAACCTAGAGAATCGATGCTTGGGGATAATGTGCCCTGCCTACGCTATCGGGAATGTTTGTTGCATGAATCTATCGAAAGTTCACTCGTAGTCTTTCTTGGGCTATATATGTTCTCTGCTTCTCATGATAAAATTGCTTTGAACGATCTCGTACCTGAGTGTCTCATTTCTGTTTCTTTGCGCTTCTCGCAGCACCTTTCTGTGTCTTCCAAATGCTTGCGGAGTTTTTGTCTGCGGTTGTTATGGGCAGTGCTGAGCGCACTTATATTTTGGGCCCACATAAGGTCACTTGAACTGGCGTTCACGCTATCAAACTCTTCGTCATTCACAAACACATCAAAACGCACAAAAACACTGTGCTTTCAGTTGAATCGTGTCCAGACTGTGCTTGCGGCCGAATGAAGTTGTAAACAAACAACACTGCTCCTGGAATACATGTAAGGAGTTGATGTAGGTTAGCGTTTGATTTTATTTCTTAGCAGCTGTTAATCATGTGTGTTTCTATTATATACGTAATGTCGTTTTTACCTGTGCTTGAAAAATCAAAAGACTTTGATCTTCTAATGTCATGGAGGTAGACAAGACACTGTCAGCTACTATTGATGCAGTTGCCAGCTACTATTTATGCTATATTAAGTGATTCTTAATTTAAATATGCTCATATAACAATATAAGGCTGTTATGAAATGAATAAATTACGAAAATAATAGTTTTTCTTGAAATCAAATATTCATTACCAGTGAAAATACAAAAAAACAAGCGACTGTTCGTTGTTTCTACGGAAGACTGTGTTTGAAGTTTTCCAACCCGTTGAAAAACACAAACACACCGAAATCTGCCAGAGCTCAAACTGTGTCCGTGTTCGCGGAGAGTTGAAAAACATGAAATTTACTTCCTAGATTGAAAGTGTCGACGGACCTTTAACCTCGCTGCCATCTTCGCGGCGTAACTGCCGTAATAAAAAAACGGCGTTTAAATACCGAGATCATAATTACAGACTACACTGTATTCCAGTTAGTCTTGAGATATTCACATCCAGGGAACTTGTCCTATGATAAATATTAAATCTTTGACTTCAAATTTGATAGTCACTTCTGCCAGAATGGAGTCAGGGTAGAGTCTACGAATGTTGCAGCATTAAATGGTGTTTTACTATATCGCAATATTCGTCGTTCAAACGTGTTTTACGTGGAAGTTAGGCAAGGCTCATAATTTTTCGCGGTTGAAGTTATGTGTCTGATTTGGATCTTTTTAAAATGTGTGAGTTGGAGTTCGTCGGTGTCTTGTCTAAGCTGTTTGAGAGTGTTTTCTTGGTTGATTATTAGGTAGTTAGACCATATCAATCTTGCACGAGAAGAATTAAAGAAATAATAACTGACCTTAAACTGAGCAGACAGAGAGCTCTTGTACTCTGCTTCCGAGAATAAGGTGATCCTGCGCTGACACAGATGCAGCAGTTGATGTGTAGCTTCGGCTTCCTTTGGGAAAGAGTTGCGAGCCTCCCGTTCCTGGGAATCACCGTCATTTTTTGAGCTTAAGTTTTGTAGCAGAAAAAGGAACGTAGTAATCGAATGTTGAAGAAATGACATTTCAAAAATGTCTCAAACGTGTGAAACTGTTTTTTTCATAAAATTTGAATAATTAACGATTGAATATTTCATTAAAACATCACAACCGAGTATTTTGCCAAAGTCCGTCGTCAGCTTGAGGTCGCTGAGTACTTGTCAGGGGCATGAAACATTGCAGCCTTAACATTTATAGGAAAAACCCTGACGAGCGTGCAATGTTCAATCAGCCAATAAAGATAGCTGCAATCTTATCTACAATGTTTTCATGCTGCTGAACATCAAATACTGGGGGTCTCTAAGTCACTTGCGTACCTCAGTAGATGTTTTCATGATCGCCAGCCATGACCAAACCAACAACAAGAAGCCTTGTCTTGATGTTTCTGCGTGTTCATTCTCTCTTTATTGGCGGTCAGTGATTAAGTCAGATGCCATCAATATCACTAAAGAGCTCCTGACTTGAAAACCTGATCTTGAAGATAAAATCATTCACTCGTAAACGTACGTACTCGTAAGAGATAACACGCCTATGAGTGCCTCGTCAAAGAAGATATGTAGGCGACATGGAAAGTTTTGGATACATTTTGTCGATGATTTCTTTTATTTCGTTTTATTCATTCTCAGTGACTGAAAAATAAATCTACGAGTTAGACATTGATCTGTCATGGCGCAACGAAATTTATGTTTTAGGACTGGGGATAAGAAGTTGCTCAAATTGTAGGAAGAACCGAATTTGGGATTAATCGGTGATGTGCATACCTGGTCATATACGCATATAATATTCAATGACTCATGATGTGTGATATAGAATCGGTGAGACTAAATCAGTTATCTAAAGCCGATCTATAACCGTTGATACATAATGGGTAATATATAACTGTTTTGATCAAAATCGACTTAATTATTCATAATCAATGATATATAATTGGTAGCCCTTAATTAGAGATACGTCACGTTATAGATAATTTACAGGGTGCAGCAAGATAATTCACTGATTTGCATTTGTCATCAAATAATGGAGCGTGGTAGAACGATAATTAAAATTATTTTATTCAGATAAATAGCTCTTAGAATTTTATTTGCTTTGAATCCAAAACCATCTTGCGTTGAAGTCGGGAGGAAGCCGCGTTTACCCATAAAGGCCTACTGTTCCAAAGGCCGCTAAATCATCTTCACCTAGCGTGCCTTTCGGATTCGCTTTAATCTTGTCCCGCGGACCCTGAATCTGGCTGGCAATCGATTAGTTCTTGATTGAACAGATTCACGAAAAGTAGAAGTGTGGTTTCACGACGCACAGGAGATCAACTGCCCGTCAGATCACCCGAAAACATGGAAGTGGAAACGGTATCATTTGTGCAATCCCGTCGCTTGGCACGCCCTGGCCATTTCCGACCGTACAGTGTGAGGCGAATTCTTCACAATCCTTTCAACTTTCCTCCGTACACTTTGGTGGTGGTGCAAGAACTTCAGCATTGCGATTTTGTTAGCAAATTGAGCAGGAGGATGACACCGCGTCCCACACGGCGCGATGTGCAATGACAGTTTTGAGGGAATACTTCGACGGGACGCTAATCTCCCTGAGAAGCGATCTTTAGTGATCGGCGCGCTAGCTGACTTGGCTCCATGTGATTTTTTTATTGAACCATCTAAAATTCACTGTGTATACAGATCGGCCGAGGACCTTGGACGAAGTTAGCCTAACTAACGTCAAGCAATAACTGATATTCCGATTGCTATGCTTGATAGAGTAAACAGGAAGGCTGTAAAATTGAGTATTGCAGTGTACTGACAGTGAAGGCTGTTGACCCTTTAGAACTATTCAGGCTTCGGCGGTCAATTTTCTAGGGATAAGCAGATTTGGCGGTCGACCCGTGAGGATATGCATGTTTAAGCGATTGGTCCTTGAGGGATATGCAGGATTGGGAGGTCGAACCTTTAGGGATATGCAGGATTGGGAGGTCGATCCTTCAAGGATTTGAATGCTATAACCCGGTAAGCTGGCACTATCTGTCATAGAGCACTCTACAGAATTATCATAGATCAGTGGCAGCGCTATAGCCACTCACTCCACAATCTGCAACACTCGTTGCACAAGGCTATTGTGTGTTGGCTGCGAGGCGTTCGTTATCGCTCCTTTTTCCATTCTTCTCGCAAGAGAAGAGACCGACCGTTGCTGCAGCCGGCCTGTGGCACGACGAGCTTCCTTATTTTGCGCATCCGCTTTGTTTCCAATACACTGAGTGATCATTGCACGAAACGTGCGTTTGTGTGTACGTGCATATGTACCTACGCGTATTTAAACATCATTCCTTTTCAAAAAGTTAAAGGTAGCGTTATAAACGGTAGCTTTGACTCTAGCAACATATTTTATGAGTATGATATAGACATATAAGAAATAAATGAGAGTACGTGTGTGTATGTATCTATACTTAAATTATATATACATACATGCTCGTATTTGCTTGTAGATAAAATATTTATACATGCCAATGTGTATTTATAATATATGCGTAACACTATAAAATTGTTTAATCTCCACATGTATTTACATATGTATTTCGAAAATACTCTGCAGTTGACACTAAAGTAATAGTTCCCACTATTTACTATTTTAGTAGAAATATTCAGTTCTAAAAGTCACGTCGTTACCCAAATAATGTCTATCTTTGCTCGTATGTTGTGAAAAGTTACAGTGTGATGCATCAAGTCATCGAGCACTTTTGGGGCCATCGAACCAATTTCGCTGCCTTATTCTTCTCCCGCTTTGCAAAGCGCCTAACTCACGAAATAAAGAATGGTAGTTGCACGTCAATCAGAAATTTAGTTCGGTTTAACGTCTATGTGAATTTATGATGATGGGCACGCATTCTTCAATTATTATCTAAGGTGTAAATATTTAACGTGAATTAAAGCTTTCATGAATTAAGGACTCGTAAATTAGAGCACTCTACTTTAGACGAGTCAAACGGTTCTCAGACTCAATTACAGTATGTAGCATTACTTGCGTTCCTCGCAATTAAATGTTATTACCTAACTCCTGAGCAAAAAAATTGAAAATGTGCATTTTTTACTAAGATGTTTTGCTTCTGATTTTAATTTGCATTGTATTTATTACTGGTATTATATTGAAGAAAGGCAAGTTTGAAAAATCATTGGCCTGACAAGAGAAGCAATGTTTCAGCATTAAATTTTTTCATTTTGTTTAGTAACAAAGCAATAGGAAATCATAGTTTTAACCCGGGAACTAATCAATTGGGAAATTTTGTTAGTGGCATTTACCCCGGCGCCGAGGGCNTAGTTGCAGCAGGTAAAACGGCTTTAAACTTCCTTGTATTCCGATATCTTATCGAGGCATACCCCAGCCCCATTTTAGCGGTGACCTCTGGCGTCTATCTTGGTTCCACCAAGAATCGACCCATTCGCAATCTCTTGTCATTAAATTTTCAGTAATATACGCCTGCAGTCCTCTAGCTTTCACTCAGAGCCACCTTCCCTGCATTCATGCAAGTTTCTCCCAATCACCTCCATATCTCGAGCTACATCCCTTGTTTATTTTGGCGATAGTTGCCAATTTGCAGGCGTCGAACCCATTTGTCCGTGCTGGGCTTTGCACTTTTATGCACGCATTCGTCTTCATATCTCTGTTTGCATTGTTTAGAGCCGAGGAGCTTCCAATTGCCGGAAATATACCCATGTGTGTTGTCTTCTGTACCGAGTCAGAAGCTCTGTCGAAGGTCGTCGTGTTCTTGAATTGTCCCGTGCCTGAACAAATGTGTTGCGGGACCAGTGGGTCGATACAAGCTTTAATTTGACGAGTCAAAGCAGCACGTGACTCACGGTAACCAGTGGACAATTCTCAGTGAATCGATAGCAGTTAGTCATCTGAGTAGGTCGATTGCGAAGTACGGGCGCTGTGAACAGCAGCAAGTCGCGTTCTCATTGAAGACGCGTTTATGACAAAGGTTCAGGAAATTAGAATAATGCTCCATAACGATTACACTGTAAATGTTCACAGTGAGTGCTGCTAAGTTCATTGAGCAGAGCATGAACACGTCGGTTACCTGGCCCGATGTGGTGTTACAAGCAACGACTGATGCCGACTTGAGCTCTTCTAATTCGGTGCCGGCCCCACACTTGCATGGGCGATGCCGACCATCCGACAGTTCATTGTGGTACAATCTCCCCCGATTATGCCTTCTTGCATTGTTTTTGAATGAAGTGCACATCACGTTCTCATGAGTGGCTATGGTATATGCAACAAATATTAAATATATATTGTCTAAATCGCTTACTTTAAGATTGCCTCAAATGATTTCAAAACACCAAAACTGTTTCGATTCACAAGAGAAATATCTTTATATTCACATTCATAAAAGGTGCGGAAGCATAGCTTAGCAAATAATACTGATGAGTTCAAGAGTAGGGTTTCGATAAATGTATAACAACGCAATTTTGCGAGGGGAAGTCATGCGAGATGTGGAGGCCTGTACAGTGAAAGCTAACGGATAGACCTCCTCCTCATAAAAGCCGTATTTTTGTGTTTTTTATTTTAGCTATTGAAGAAAAGCAGTCGACATCGTTCGGGAATATGTCAGTCTTCGATGCTAAATATGTGTCAAGCAGCTCCAATTTATGCAGTGTCTTGGTCTGCTTGATAAACAAGCAAGGAGAACTACTGCGCAGGTGTCACTCAATTGCGCATTCATGCATTGGGAGCCTAAAAAGCATAAGCTCATACTAGCTTTGCGCCTGTATAAGGTGTTCCATAAATGGCACCGAATTTGAATTGAGTGAAAAGCATTACGTTTTCAAGCTTGAGGACATGCTTTTGTTATATTTGCTGTTTTTCATTACTCTGATACATATTTATGTATTCAATTTTTCAGAAAAATTGTGTACGGTACATCATTGAAATGTTCACAACTGAGCAACTCATTCTTAACGTTTAGACATTCTCCTAAATTTGGCGCCCTTTATCGGACACCCTCTACATAGCTGAGATAGGGAGACGGTCGCATATCGATCCCTAATGACAACTCGTGGAAGAATGGCGATCCACTCATCTGTGTGTGCGAAGCGTCGTGCCCGACTGAGGGAGTGCGTGGGGCAACGCACGGAGCGCTCTGGGACCACGGTCTGTGTCGTAGAAGCGATGCGTGCTCTGCCGTAGTTGCACAGTAGCCGAGTGATCGTAACACATTCACTACCAGACCCAATTTCTTACTTAGGTGGAAGGACCAAGTGTTTATTTTTAATCGTACCTTATCGATCACGTGTGAGCAACGCGGTGAGATTGAAAATGTAAGTCGTTCGTATATGATTCACTGGTAGCGAAAGTATTGAGCGAACTTTGGTTCACGATCGAGTCCTGGCTTGTGCATGAAATTCGTTAGCTTTCGGATTGTATTACCTCCACTCTACTAAACGACCGTGGTCGAAATAAAGTTCATTTCTACTGGCTGTTGTGCGGAACATTGGAGAGTCGTGTCGAAGGTTGGCAATACGTTCTCTTGTTGCGCAGTGTATCTCTAAAGCAAAAAAGTCCTAAGCCAAATGGTTGTTAAAGTCAAGCTCGTTAGACCCTCTTTTTAGTTTCGTAATTTGTAGGATGGAGAAGGGGGAAGCTAGAAGGTGATGCGGCTCTGATATGGTCAGTAACTTTCCATGCAGGAATTAGTCGTGGGTCTCGTTTTGTTGATGCAGTAGTCACTTTTTCGTTTACTTCTTGCTCTATTAGGATTGGGATTGCTATTACCAAGACACTGTGCTAAAGACCTCTGACGTGAATATGCATCTTTGATTGTGACTGTAATTTTACTCATCAGTATTCAGCTATCGGCGATATTTACTTGTATGCTCGTAGTTTAAAAGTTATTTGAGTTACCAAGTTGTGACAATGATAAGCTCCGTTGACAAAAAATTAGTCACCTGTTACTAATGCGGTGTAGGATTTCCAAGAGCACGAATAATAGTGGCAATTCTGTGCGGAATTGAGTCCAAAACTGTCGTCATGTACACCTGGTTGGTTTTAAATCACTTAAATTAAGACATCAACTGATCTCGTAGTGCGACCACAATACGCGAACAATCATCTTGACGTCTAACTTGTCTTAGGTGGTCCCACAAATTTTCTATTGGGTTCATGTGTGGGGACTCAGCTGGCCAATAAAAGTACTTAACATATTTTGAATGACTGTCATGCCAATTGATGGCATTTCTAGCATGATGCACCCGGCAGTTCTCATCCTGAAAAATAGAGCAAGCAACATACTTTTCTATTCAGATATCATACAAATGGCAAAACTTTGTTATCTAGTAGCTCAATTTAGCCATACTAGTGCAGTTTGACGTAAACCTCAACTGAATGGCCTACTTCTATGCAGCTGAAGCAGCCTCAGAACATAGACCCTTCTCTTCCTTGTAGCTCCCCCTGCACTCAGGCTTCGTTGAAGACTTCATGAGATCTTTAATGGACGCGATGGCTATCATCATTGCTTTAGAGACAGAATCGTAATTTATCTGTCCACATGACACTTCTCCACTCTTCTACAGTTCAACGTGGGTGTACTTTGGCTCTGTTTAAGCGAGTGGCTTCGTGGGCAGGAGATAAAATCGGCCGTTTACGAGTCACTCTTCTCCATATGTCCATTGTAAGGAATTCCCTACGAAAAATTCTTTCAGAAACAGCGTGAGAAAATCCATCATTGATGTTTCGCTGTGATGCAAAATCCTTGATGCAAAGCGATTCCGGTCAACTAACTTCGGGATGCACGGCAGCGATCCCTATTGGTTAGAATTTTCTTCCGACCCCAATTTTTCCTTGAATTGGGGTGTGTACGTGATTGTTTGCATTGTTGGCAGACTCACATGACAGTGCGGCATGAATCACCTATGAATTTTGCTCTTTTCTTAGCTGGGTGTCCCTTAGCCCGACCAACTGCAATAGCCCCTTTTAACCATTTCGAGACGTCTTGCTTTCGTACCATCCTTGTGGAGCAACAAAGAAACCGTCCTATACCTTACCAGCTCTAAATGAAGACTGATGCTTGTTCAGTACTTACATATAACCTCAATTTCGGCCACAGCGTAGAAAACCAATTGATGAACGTCGTAAATAACTGGGGCTCGGAAAACAATTGGTAATTAATCTTTTGTCCGGGGAGATTATTATGAAACCACAGTGTACTCTATGATAGAGTACGCCATGTATGAAACCCATCACACTTGCAATGAGTTCACAAGAGAAACCAAGCTTGTTTCGAGTTTCGGCAATAGTTACCTTTTTTCTTAGAATATCGTGTACCGTGGGATGGCGAATGAGTATAACGTTTATTTTTTATTATATTTTCGATACAATAATCAAGGTATGAGTCATTTTTGTGCTCATGCCCGAAGATCAGGAATGTAATCTTTGTTTCCTAGATATGTGTTATCAGTTGGACACTTTATGTATGGAGTGCTACAAGGTCACTCATATCACTCATAATAAAATGAAGAACTGAAAACGCTGCTTCTAACTAAGCTACTTGGACATTCCTACTCATTGTATCATGCTTTCCAGAGTCATGACACGTTATTCTTAATTCAAAGAATAGTTTCGATTTGAATTAGAAACTCATTTTCGCAAGTTCAGCTTTATGCCGTCTTTTCTCACATTGGTAGTGCTCCACTCATGTTGGTACTAGGCTGCGCTTCTAGGCTGCTGGAGTCGATATTTCTGCCTGGAAGAGTTGTATCTCACACACGACTGCAGCAGTCGTATCCGATACACACGACCGTAGGTGTTGTATCCAATATAACTTTTAGGAGGTTGCAGATATCTCACTATATATTAACAGCACAGTGCTGCTTGCTAACTTGCTGCATGTCCGTCCGTGTCTCTGTCACGCTCTGAAGGGTTTAGATAGACGAAAATTACTGGGTGCGTATTTCTAACTAATCAGCGAGACTGTCAGAGAAGGCCGGCAGTATTAGTGATACTGCGAATAATGATATTTCGTGTCAGAGTAACCATAAATAAGAGGGAGTCTTAAGAAATTAACATCATCTATCCCTCCATTTTTGGCGGGGTGCGTTTACTAGTTCGCTGATAATTTATCATTGAGCCCAGTGTTTTTTTTATGACCAAAATTCCTCAACACTGGAAATGGGAGCAGAAAATTTTGTATATTCGTGTGCTAATTGCAGAATTAGGATTGCACGAGAGGATTTTTAGCAATAAATAACATTTTTTGTTTTTATCTTAGAATTGTGTAAATGAAACGCACTTTCGCGTTTAGCTCAAGAGTTAGGTACCTGGATAAAATTAAAGTGGCTCGTGCAGGAAATGCTTGAGAACGTCGTTAGAGTTACTTTACATTTCAAGTCACGTCCCATTAGCTAAGCATATGAAAGGAATATAAGCTTTCCCATGTTTGGTAGTGCAAGAGTGCAATAGTTGACGCAGGTTTCCATTGTCATGTGTTGAGCGATGTACGTCACAACTGCGGACATCAGCGTTCAGGGCACGCGTGTGGCAAAAGAGAAAGAAGAAGGCAGAGTTCAGTGGTCGTGTCGTCACTGCGCGTTGTGAAGGATCAAGGCGTCGCGTGAGGCAATTAGGAAATTAAGGTGTCGAAGTTGAGGAGATGAGGGAGTTTTGCCAGGCGTTGAAATTGGGGAGATAAAGGCGTTTTGGAGGCATTAAAATTAAGGAAATAAAGGTGTTTCGATGGCATTGAAATTGGGTAGATAAAGGCGTTTCGCGCGGGTGTTGAAATCGAGGAGATTAGGACATTTTACGCGACGTTGAAATTGCGAAAAGTATGGCCTTTCACGATAAATTAAAATTTATAAAAGTGAGGCGACGTGCGAGGCGTTACAATTGAGGTCTTTGGTTCGGTAACTTTTATGACATCAGTGTTATTTCATGTTTCCTTACCATGAGGTTTGTGGGGCTGACAGATATGCTAACTATCATCAAAGACTATCACGACTGCTTCCACAAGATGCGTTGTGGTGTCCACATCAGTTCACTCAAATTAAGCTAGATTTCAATCAGTACATTACTCACTTAATCATTAAATTGACGAGCAGTTTAACCACAGCATCAATGCACAAACGCCTAGCTTAAGGTGACTCGTGTACAGCAGCTGTACTTCGACTAGGTGCTTCAGGTCGTAACCGAACGGTGTGCTGTTATAATTAGGCGATCTGATGGGAGCGAAAAGACGGGACCATTTAGCGTGGACTGAAGGGAACGTGGAATCTATTCACAGTGGTGTTACAGCACAGGATTCCTGGCTCACTGAAACAGCAAGGTAAGAGGGAAGAAGAAAAGATGAAAAACAATCGAGAAAATAGTCGTTAAAATGGGAAGAAGTAAAATAGCCTCGCTAGTGCTGAAGTAATTTCGGGAGATGTCAGTTTCTATACCATAGGGTAGACCAACCGAACCTTATTCCCTGAGGCCTATTCTATGACCACTGATGAACAAGCGGCCTGCTTCTCTGCCTCTACGCGCAGGTCATCAAACTCGAACACAACTGCAAAGCTGATGTGCTTTCGTAATCTACTCTGCATGCATGAATTCTGAATTATCGATAGAAATTGAAAAAATGTAGGGTCGAAATACGAAACCTTCCCTTAATTATTTGCCCTAGAAAATGATAGGTTCGTTGGAAAATTTGATATGCTAGGAACATTAATGGGCTCGCATAGTGCTTTAAATACTGGGGCTGAGTTGGGTTACTCTTCGCATACTTTTACTTCGGTTTAATTTTATAGCTTTGCAAGCTGTAGCATTGCATTATGCACTGTCATGTTAACGTAGCTGCAGTTCTATACTTTAAGTACGTTTAGTACTTTCGTATTATGATGTATTTGACTCGGTGTTACTTTCTGCTGAAGATCATGCAATTTTTCTGGACTCGTCGACCGATGCCTTAAGCCTTTGTAACTCATCGAAAGATTTTGCTTTAATTCAATATTGTATTATATCTGGAACTGAACCCTCATATGATGTTGCTGTAGGTCGCTGCCATGTCTCCACTTGGCCAGCTTTTGCCTTAGGTTTTTGTGTGAACATGCATCGTTCGATATGATATGACATTACTCCTGTATGGTACACTTGAGACAATTTCATGCTATTTACCAGGGGGTGATGCGTTAGCGTAAGCGGCCAGGTCGCAAGGCTCCACCGCTGCTCAAGCTTCACCAAGATCCGCTCGAGACGTATTCGCTGTAGCCACAAATCAATAGAAGCGCACGACGTAAGCGAGATACTCGACACAAGTCGGGTTTTAACGGCATGCGTTGCAATTATTGTAGGGAATATATAGAAGTAATAATACAGTCCTCACTTCAACTCAACATTGTAATTAAACGCGCGATGGCGGGTAATGAAGTACGCTTTAGCTTCAAGGCATTCTCACTGAGTTCACGATGCGCACACTCGCATAGGCAGCGAGGCTACTCGCTGCAGGCTGCACATGTCGGGTCCCTCAGGACATCGACCACCACTTGCCCCTACGCTCTGGTTCTTCTGAGCATTCTCTGGCGGAGATGCTCCCATTAACGAGCATCATGCTGTATCGTAGGACACCAAATGGCACTCTCGAGTGCGCATAATTTAGAAGAAGGAATGCATTGATTTGCAGCAGGTTGGCGTGTCGGTTATTACACACGTGTCGGTTTCCGGACGCACACCCAACCGAGTCTCAGGCATCGATTAGTGGAGCGGAACTCTGGTGGCGGGGGGAAGCAGGTCCCAGCTGCACACGTGCGCTACCTCACTCACTGTGCCATATTCACGTCACTTACACTTCGGTTTTACTGCTCTTCTGCATCGATAGTTGCGAGCGGGTCGGTTTCTGCACCATCACCGTATCGATTTTTTTCTTAGAACTGACCCAGGGTGCTCGTGGCTTCCACTCATGGGTCTTGATCGTATTTTACCCTATTCAAATATACCTTTGAATTGTAGTACAACATGGGAGGCATATTTAAACACAACATGTGTGTACATGCGTAAAAAGCCGTCATTCAAAAACCTACTGAATCGTTGAGTTATTTGTTGAAAATTCATCTCGCTGCAGGAGCTTTGCACTCGTGTGGTAGTACACAAACTTCTATATGTGACCGTTTTAGGCAAGTAGAAGGTTTTGTTCACAACGATATGAATTTTCTTCTCACACTTGACCAGCGTTTCTCTACCTTACGTAACCCTTGCGTTTTACAACAAAATAGGTTAGAAATGATTTTGCCTATATTACGCTTTTAAAACACCAAAGAATATATTGGCCGGGCTTAGCAATGTTACGTATATGAAATTAAATAAAAATTCAAAATATATTAGCTTATCTCACTTGTTCTTGCGGAACTTTTTGGGACCTTTTTAGGAACGTAAGAGTGCGCCGAACCCCGATTGAGGAACGCCAACCTGACTAATGTACAGAAGCTGACAGGAGGTGTGGAGTGCTACACTTTTAGTACTCGTAGCCTTTCCTGATGTTCATATTGTATGTATGTTTACGGTCTCTATTTCTTCTCATTTATTTCTACATGGATGACTGATGATGCGCTCCAGTACACCTGGTCAACTCTTAGGGAGTCACAAAGGTCTGCGTACGTCATAGGGTGTTCCATGAGAGGGGACGTGTACAGTAGACCAGCTGAGGGGCGCTGCACGTACCGCTCTCACTTCTTCGTGTTCCCTCCAACTTCTGTCTAAATCGAGGTCTCTTCATGTGCTCATTTTATGAATAGCTGGTTGTGTATAGTTTTTATTTGAAAAGTATGAACATTCCTTAAATGAAAACTGAATTCAATTCTGAAATTTTTAAATATGGATTACTTCGTTCAGTTTGGAAACGGTTTGGACGGATGAAAACTAAAAATTATGGGCGTCGTTCTACCGAGTGTTAGGGAAAAAGAAGACAAAATGACAACTAAACACTTTTGCTTCTATGAAACTTTGCGGATATATATTTGGGTTTGAGACATTGGCTGTTTAAATTTGAGGGAGGAAATTTGAAAAACTGCCTACTAATAATTTATTTATACATTTACCTCACAGAAATTTTTCAAAGTTTCCACGTGGAATCCTACTAAAGCTCGGCCCGAGGTTCCTAAACTTCTTCAAAATTCTAACGTCCAGTTGAACCTCTCATTCACGAAACCCGTACATTAACATATCGAATACAATGAACAGCATCTGCTGGTCTGAATACGTGTTTTATTAGCCAGAATGTCTGGTACGAATGTGCAGACTAGTCACATGGAGGATATTCAACGAATGATCTCTACATCCAACGGATGATATTTCCCTCCAATTAGTCCAGTAATGAGAAGTTCAACTGGACAGAGTAAAAAAAGGCTGACGTCGGATAAGCTTAGCGGAGAAAACGAATTTAAAATATAATGTTGCGAGTTATGTTGTACAGCAGAGATGTGTCCATCATGAAATCGTAAGATTTTCAATAATTTCGGTTACCATCACCTTTTAATACCAGTAAGTTATTATCGTTTTACTCTGCTCAGCAGGTACCTGGTTGTACCAGCGATTTACGCCAATGTTCATCGCAGTTGTAAAGTCTCAATGCTAAGGTATTTGATCTCATTTTCGGGAAGATTTTTGAATATCTTCGGAAACTGGTCCATTCCTGAAATTGCTATGCGATATTTTGAATCTGCACCTTCAGTGAAGCTAGTCCTGTTGACAGTATTAACTTTAAACCTAACAATGGTAATGGAAACTGCAACGAGAAATCATAAAAGTTTAGCCTGTTTCGTAACGTACATGAAGGCAATATCCATCTTCTGTGGAGATTTTAAGACTCGGTTCACTTATAGAACCTTTGTTCAGTACCATTAATTAATGTTTCAATTTACTACGTTATATTGTTACGAGCGCCATTTTGAATTGATAGATTTTCGCCGTCGAGTTTCGTTCGTTGTTTCCAACTATATCGATGTTACCTCGCTTGTCATTGTTGCTGTAAACTGAGTTCGTCTCTTCAGAAGGGGATCGTCCCGTCATTTTCGACATAATAAATAAGATCTTCGTTTTTTGTTCTCAAATCATTCAATAATGTGTACCGAATCATATGCCAAAGTTTCGAAAGTTTCGTGCAATTCTAACGGTTGGAACGGGAGAAATGAGAGGGGGAAAAGAGGGGGGTGTCGGGGTTGAGGGAGTCTCAGACGCTGTAGAAGTGGGACAATTAGGGCGCCTAGCTTTATTCTTCTGCTATGTTATTTTATATTATACTTTGTTGAATGTATTTTATGGCATTAAAAGGGATCGGAACAGAATTTTTTTCGATTTTTTTGAGAATTTATTATTTTTTTTAGAAACTACTTCCATCGCAATATCGCTTGATATAATTATTTTTACTATTCCACGCATTGTAACTTATCTATACGACCAACTGTATTGGTCTAGATTGTATATTTGAGGATTTGTCTACCTTTGAAAGGGGGGGATCACCTCTCCTTCCACCCTTCCCCCCCCCCCCCCCCCC
>VOMN01020719.1:0-10500 GCA_014899125.1 Orchestia grillus
CTGACTGCCCGGCTATACGCTACCGAAAATAAAAACGTAGGAAACCGGCTGGAACACGAAACCGAGTACAAGTGAAGTGAGGTACTTATTATTCACAGGACGTATAATATACACAGACGAATTAAGAACAATTTTTAAAACCTCTGCCTTACATTCAGAGACTTGAAGCAGGAAACTCTGCTTTCTCAATAAACCCTTTTCAGAATTAGCTAAGCATCTAGCCATAGGTAGAAGTAGCTAAGCATCTAGCCATAGGTAGAATTAGCTAGGCCTCATACTTGGTTTCCTCAGAGGCGGTTCAGGAAGTTGACGCAACAGTGGTCCTAGATTAATAATTCGAATACGACCCTCACTCGACGATAGTTAAACACAAGAAACACGCGCCAGATTTCCACAAGTGAATTTTCATAATCGTCAAATTTTATTTCACCTCCAACCGAGCCACAGAAGCAGCCGCGAGGCACAGAGGGAGGCAGTCACCTGGAGGGTGGAGCTGCGCAGGCGTCGGCGGGAGTGCTGAGGCGGACCAGGCTCCTGCTCAGGGTCCCCTTCACCTACAGCAACTGCTCCTGGTGACACAAGAGCAGTTCATTGGGCCACGCTGGCCAGTAACGGATCATGACACGCTAGAAAGTAACGGATCATGACACACTAGGTAGTAACGGATCATGATACACTAGGTAGTAACGGATATGGCACCTTAGGAAGTACCGGATCATGACACGCTGGGAAGTACCGGATAAGGCATGCTAGGAAGTAACAGACAGGATCACTCAAGTCCCAGGACAGTTGTGTTGCTCACCAGCGTACACTATTCTCGGTAAAAGACAAATAAATTACTTTTTCACCACAGGTCCCGAACAAATTATGCATTTCTTGGTATGATATGTAATGGACAATAAGTGAAATATCAGAGCTTCATGTGTTCGACCATAATGAAGCCTCCTATCATCGATACCCGCGAGATAATCGTCCAGCAAGACTATACTATACTATCTTCAAAAGCATTATAACGATCTTTTGACGGGAGGTATTTCCAGTCTTGATCATCATTTACGACACGTACCAGAATTTGCTGACTTTGCAGTGAGTAGCAAAATGCAACTCGGCGCTTCCTCATCTGGCGTATTCGTTGAACTCTTCATCAACCAAAAGGACCATACAGTCCCGTCTCATAATTATGATGCTACTTTTTTGTAAGAAGCTAAATGTAGTCTAATGGAAAGAAATTACTGTACATACATATATATATATATATATAAAATGAGAACTGAACTGAATATATATATATATATACATATATGTATTCAGTTTATATCTAATATATATATATATATATCATATATATATCTAATACAGAAAACTAAAGCTAATGTTGCGAAAAAAACTAAATGCAGCCTCATCGCAGAAAAGAATTTGGTCGTTGTAAGGTTAACCCTTTCACTCCCGGTTGGGATAATAGAAAACATTATATTCGCTTGCAGAACAAGTGATATGAAATTCATTGCGTCACTGATGAAAGCTGGATCTAATTGGCTGAAAGTTCACACGAGGCCGCAAGTAACTGGCGAAGCGTAGGTACTGTGACGTCACAAATGTAGGGTAGGCGCCAATTGCTCCCCAGAACTCCCACATAAAATCTGTGGGACGCATTATCCCAACGGGAGTGAAAGGGTTGAAGGTAAGACTCCTAGTCTCAAGTGTGGTACGCGTACTGCCAGAACTCTACGGAAGATGTGCCTCATAGTTCACTGCCTGAGCGTCACGGCAGAGTTGTAAGGTTCACAGGAATGAAGGATTTTGGAGGTGAGTGGAATATGCTACAACTTAAGGATGCGAACCCCCTTTTCGTATCAGATTCAACCAAATTTTGAGTCCCCATACCTTGCCAGTTCCCAAATATACGATTGTATCATTACGCGGAGAATTTTACGCTGTCGTACACCAGCATACCCAATTGTTCTGGTGTCTGGGGCTGTTTTCCAACGTTACAGCCCAAATAATATACGGAACACAAAAATACTTAACAATTTTTGCGTTTGATACGAAAACTTTTCAATTGACCTGAAGGAAAGGTGTGAAATTTTCCGTGGCCGTTACCATTAGCTGGTTCGAGTCGTTTTAGATTAGAAATGAGCATAGCTCTCACCTCCTGCAGGACAGCGACCGAACATGAGGCAGAATGGCGAAGGCGCTCCCCCAGGGCCAGGCCTCACGTTCTGCCTGAAGAGCTGGTGTTGCACCTGCACATCCCAGGACAGCCCGTCCCGTGACACGACCTCCTCGATCACCTCGTCTACGACAGCGGTCAGAACAAGCGAGACATTTAATACAACTACAGCACATCGACCGTCTCCAATGGCCCTGATCCTCCTACAACGGTTTGATTTAAAAAGCGAAACTGGTTAAATGATCACGAGATTAAATTAATAATTGAATAATTATCTCTCACCATTTCAATACTCAGACCGCTGAAGGGTCCAAACCTTAGATTACACGGCAGAGAAAAGTTTCTGCCTAGACAATGCTCCTTTTTTCCCTGCATTGGACACAAATTCTAAAATGTCTAAAAATAAAGGTAAAACACATTTTTTGAGAATTCTACGCAGTGAATAAATGAAACTGGAATCTCAGTTTTTCCTCATTCCCCAGGCCTAAGAAAAATTCCTCAGATGATTAACACGTAAACCCTACAGCGGCTCTACGCACTAACCAATGAGCGTCCAGCGCTTATCTGCATCAGCATCACGCGGGTGCTGCACCAGCACGCCAGGCAGCAGGTCAGGCTGGTCGTCAGCATAGGAGGAGGAAGCAGTGATGCTGCGCAGGGTGTCCGCACAGGATTCGCGCAGAGAACTGTAGCACGACTGCAGGTTGTTGAAGGCAGTGGCCGACACTCCCACGGCCTGCACAATGTCTCAGACTGAGCAGCTGCCCTGGTGCCAGAGAGACTAACTAAACTGCAATTTACCCTGTTCAATTACATCAAATTCATCCAGATCGTTTCCGTGTCAAACAGTCTCATTAAAGCGCAATAGCTATACATTAAGAATAACATTATAAATGCCTCAGCAAGTCAAGACAAAATATGGAGTCACGGCGGCAAAGCCTGACCTGACAGCGTAGAGGAAAGCCATTCCTACAGAAGGTGTGGAGGAGAAAGCTGGCAGTGTTGGCCTCTAGGTTGTGGGGGGGCAGGGCCTGGGCCACCGCGTAGCCCGTGCCTGGGTCCAGCAGCGTGGCCAGGTGCTCGCTGCCCTGCAGGGACCGCCTCAGGGGGCCATGGATCCTCAACTCCACCTGCCCACACGCCGCGCACACAACACGTCACGTCTCTGGCCCGGCCTAAACAACCCGCTACATCAAACAAAAACAGATTACCAAAAATATTTAAGCAGCCCAAAACAATTAGAAAAATTTTAACGATCCCTTGAAGGTTGAGATAAAAAAATCCGTTACTTGAAGAGAAATTAGCAACTGGAAACTTCGAAAAAGAAAGCTATCTTCGCAAGTCGATGCTACGTTATCACGTATGGGACATAGAATTGCTTGCTACTCTACGGCTGGCTTCCAATGAACATATATATAGACTAAAGGCTGATCAAAACAGAGTGTTCGTTGCTACATACGAATCCAAAATACACACGAACTTATTCTTCAAAAGTGAAATCGAAAGAGATATTTCCTAGTTATTCTCATACGTCCGTTCCACTCGGGGGCCACGATGGGTGCCACTGATTAGGTCAGGAAGTCATCTCTCACGACGACAAGCAATGGACCAAATAATGTACATCGCTGTGTATCTCTCTTTATTTTAAATCAATCTTTCAGTAGTCTATTTCCTCCTAAATCTACTTCACGTTTTGGAAGTTAAAACGTACCTGTGGAATTTAAAAATCACTAAAGAAGTTTCAGGACCAATGGCGAAAAGAACGGCTACTAGCAGCAGCGACACAGAGGCGCGCTGTCCAGAGCTCATCCCTTCCCACGGCCAGAGATGACGCACTTCAGCTGTGTGTTCATTTTATGCTCTTGCTCACAGTTTTGTTTTGATGTTATTTTAGCCCCTTCCCTGGCAAGATTTCTACTGAAAAAGTACCATTCTAGGCGACTTCATTTGCTTGAGGTGTTTAAGTACACTCGGGAATGGTCAGTTTGTACCAAGAGAGGTCATGGAAGGACGAGTAAACTAGTATCAAGATTTTTTTTGCTTTGTCGTAAGTCGAACTTTTGGCGAGTTTACTCGAACAAGGTTGAAAAACTCGAGTTGGATGAAAACGAGCTAACTCGTTCTTGTGGGGAAAAAGTTGAGAAAAGTTGTCTCCTCGCACTGACTTTCTTCCAGACGTGCTGCTGGCGCCGCACGTCCTGGTCCTCGACGCCACCGCTGGACGAGGCGCTCACGGCAGGCTCCTCTTGACACTTGGCGCAGCCCTTCACGTAGCTGGGGGAACACGCAAGCCCCAATTTCTTTTTATTCTAAAAGAATTGGCAGCGAATGCACACAATGATATCAAGGGAGTTTCAGTCATACTAAGTTATCACGTGGAAGCAAAAAAACAAAAATTAACATAACAATGATCATTAACTTTTCAGTGTGCGATTAACTGTCATCAACTCTAAGGATAGAAAGATTTACGTCAGTATTAACAACAACACGACGAACAGGAGCGTCAAAATACAAATTATTTCCATAAAATCTCATAAGTTGGGTGTAGAAAAAAGGAAATAAATACATGAAAAATGATGCAAAATCTAATCAGTAAGTATTGGACAACAGTAAATAAATTTCATTATACATTCCATCATTGAAAAACAGAGCGAGTAAATACTACCTGTTGACATCAGTGTAAACGCTTCTCCAATAATACTTGGAAAAAATCTTCTGGTACATCTTGCGCACGCCGTTGTGCAGCCCTGCCCACATAGACAACACAGATTGCGAGTCTGAGTCACGACTTCACAGAAACCGACGATAATTAGAATTCATTACAGAAAAATAAACAATTTGAACAATTACAATTCATCTCGCACTACATCATACATGAACACTCAACAAGCGTTTCACAAAAATATTAAAAATGTAAAGCAATAAGCTCGATCTTCATCCGTGATACTAAAATTAATTTTTTAGAACAGACCATTTTTCACTTTGTTTACCATGAGAGGAACTATCGAGTTATCCTACGAGAGTCGTTCCAAAAGTTGAGCCGTTTTTTACTTTGCGCCAAGAAACACCCGGATATTGTTCATAATATTGTTATGAAGCCTGACTTTTGCAGTTATAATTTTTATTTTGCTATTGTAGATATTGATAGCATGTCAGTGTACGAAAGCAACCCCTGTCATGGACGAGATTCGGAAGCAGAGAACCGTCATTCAGCGGCGCCCGGTGAAGTTCAAGGAGACAAAGCAGTTGATGTCAACACAGTTAGAAGAGGGGTTCGTCGACTCCGCAGAGGCGAGAGTTGTGAGTGATAAATCGCACTCCAGACGCCCTTGCACGGCCACTACTCCAGAAAACGAAGCGTGGCTCCATCATCTCGCAAGTCGGTTAACTCTCAATGAAACGCGTGCAGAGTTAGATGTGGGTGTCAGTGCCCTGAAACCGACATGGTCATCCCTTTAGTAGAGGAAAGTGGGAGCCGGGTGGGTTTCAAGGGCGCTCACGTCCTGAAGAAATGGACTGCCTCGGCAGGCACGGACTTTTATGAGCGAGGCGTCAATGTTCATCGCTGGCGAAGTGAATTGACGATGGTGATGACAATTTGGACAAATAAATCCTGAGACAAATACGTCCGCTAGCTTTTAATAATACCACTCTCATCTCCGTAGCTCTTCAAGTGTTTGAGTTAACAAATAAGGGACACTACTTTCGGGACGACCCTCGTACAGTAGGAATACCATCGGCTTTTTCTTCTAAAAGTCATCTTCAATATTATTGCTCTTAATTTAGATAAATCAAAACAATTGCAGCAGCGTCGTCATCAAACTGATTTTCAAGAAGTAAAAATAGCAAAAAATTATTTTGGTATCTATTTAGCCCCGGTGTGGATGCCAGATTGCAATGACCTCCCTGCGTGACTGTGCATACACTCCCGCTAGAAAGTCTCAAGGTAATGATAGTGAAGAGACTTGAAAATGAAGCATATAAATAAATTGACTAGGTCACACACTGCTGTTCTACCCACCACTGGAGTCCACATGCGCCTCCCGCACCATGGTGCGTTGGGCTTCTCCAGACGTGACCACCGTCTTCGGGTTGCGAGGGTTGTAGCAGAGGCCGTCCCCTGTCGCGTTCACCTGCAACACACGCCGCAAGGACGCACGAGAGAGGCGTACTTAAGCGAGAATAGGCGAGCGTAATTGGCAAGAATAGGCCAAACCTTTCTCAACATATTTCCGTTATATTCAAATAAGAACGGGGGAAAATACGTCATTTGTGGTTAACATGATATAGTGTCTCTAGAATAGTGAAAACGCGTCATAAATGGGTTAGCACGACGCTATGTATCAACGATTATGGAAAATATGCTATATGTGGAGTAATAACGTATTATGTATCTACAATTGGAATCACGTTATCGACAGCTGTATCTTGTGTGAAAAAAGAGCACAAATGAATCTGCAGCTGTTCATATATTTCCCCACGACTATCGAATAATTATGTAACACAATATCGGCTTTAACTATAAAATAAGGTCATAAAAACACACTTTTGCAAAATCTATCCCGGAACACACTTAGCACACTTAGGCGACACACTTAGCGCGAGCAGATTCATGCGCTCAGTTCACCAGGAAACAAGGCAAAAACTCACGAAAAAAACGGACGCTCTCTTTTTGATGGTTTTCTTGTAGGAATCGTGGACATTGTCGGGCAGCTGACCCGCGGTGAGGTACTGGTAGATTTCGTTGTAGAACGCGACGTCGGGGTCACGGGGGGAGAGGAAGGGGGCTAGTGGCATCACTCGGATCCCGCACGCAGACTTCTTGGCAAAGAGGTGTGTGACGTCAACAATTTGTCATTCACGACAACAAAAATGGAAAAGGGTGCGGTGTGCACCAGAGACAATGTACCAGCGCACACCGCCTTCAGTGTGAGACAATTATTAACTAAGAGTGGGATAACCCCACTAACCCACCTTCCCTATACACCCGATCTCGCTCACTGCAATTTTTTGGTTCCCCGAATGAAAAAAAGTCCTCAAAGTAAGACGTTTTGCAGATATTGAAGAGGTTGAGAATAAAACGACGTATTCATTTAAAAAACCAAACTTCGCAAGAGTTCCAGGACTGCTACGAAAACTGGAAAACGCAAATGAACCGGTTCATTGCTTCAGATGGAGAATACTTTGAAGGTGATAAGACTGTGAACATGCAATAATAACTGAATTTTATTATATGGCACAATCCCAGTTACTTTAGGGTGTATAGGGATACTAGCAGGAAATTCATACTAGCAGGAAAATAAACTGGGAATACAAATGAACTGTTTAAAACACCAAAGACACGAAACTAAAAATATTTATTAAACCAAGGATACTAATTGAATTGAATTCAAAATCTCAGGAGTTAATTAAATGGTGAACCAAAGAACAGAAAATAATGAAAAGATAAGGCTACAAAACTTCAGTCCAAAATTGTGCCTCCAATCAGGGTCATTTCTACGGTGATGAACATGAGAAGTTTCCATTTATTAAGGGGGAACTTAAGCTTAATTTAAAATTACAAAATAGACAGATAATAATGCACTAGTATTGATTTTTTAATTTTCTCTCTCTAGAGCTTTAATTCAGTACATTGCTCATCTTGATTAGATACTGTAAAAGTTGTACATAAGTAACCGCATGACTACACAATATGACAAGAATGAAAACAAAGGTGCACAAGATATGGAGGTTCACATCCAGCATTTCTAGCCGGATGGTGGAGAACTCTACAGGCAGCTGATTATTAACTCAAGATTGGTCCAAGAGTAGCCTAAGACTCTACAACAAATGATAATATGCCAAGTAAGTATTAANCAAACATACAAGACAATAGCAGGAATTGATAACACATGAAAAGATAAGGAGCGTGAATAAAGCATTTAATATCACACGCTAAATGGAGAAGAAATGAACGCTGAGATGCATGAAGTAGAGCTGTGCATTTTGACTTGCCTTCATAGGAGCCTTTTAGACAATGGAACTTTTCGTCTTTCGCATGTCTGAATCAAATGCTATCAAGTTGCTACGGTGAGTCCTCCTTATAGGGTAATTCTTTAACCGGTAAATTCACAGTTATGGTATTTGGTAATTACTACCTTCGATTCTATTTATGTTAAGAAAAATTCACAGAGACGGTATCCGCTCGCGTTTTGTTTAACCTCGTACCGCGGTGCCACCCCGCCGTGCGGTCACCTCAACTATCAGTCTCCTTCCCCGCTTCCCCCAGAACACAAGGTAAATCCTTACGGTGTGTGTAAACAGGACCCGTGTCTGATGGCATTACGTTGCCATTCACATTGTGTGATTTGATATTCTTCGAAACTTTTCTCTGTTGTTATTTTTTCTTAATTAAACTCATTCATAGTGTGTTTTGGGGATATTATTATCATGACGCGCAGTGACGCACTCATAATGGCCGCAAAACTTTCTGCAGACTTCCGTCGTGCTGGAAAACATGTCCTATTATTACATGTTATAATGGGTGCGGTATACGGTAATTTCGATTTGCGGTAAGGTATTCAGGAACGCCTATGCACCGTATAACGATGACACTGTATCTGTTAAAACATCAAGCATCAGTAACATATTCCGTGAAATTTACACGAACCTGTTCACCGTTGTCTTGCGTGCCGTGCACAGTTTTGGCGAGAGGGTCTGGTGTGCGAGGGGCCTGGGTCTGCTGCAGGGAGGGGCCCCAGCTCGCCGCCTCACACTTCACGGGTCCCTGAGCTCCCTCGTCTTCGGACTGTGGTAACCCCCGCCACGTTGAGCGCCCCTCATCCCCTCCTGCAGGGGACAAGCGAGGTGCCCCCACCTGTACGAGGAGCAAAACTCACGTATAACATCGCTGTCACGAGACGAGGACTGCCTTCTTTGATTTCTTAGAAGAATTTAATGCCCCACTAGTGTACCAAATTTTAACAAAGTCTAGTTTAATTTTCATTTTTCAAGGGAAGTATTCTGCCTGTCAGTGATCTTGCTGTAACCGCTCGCTCAAGGAGTATGGTTAAAGCACCTCAACCTGCGTGATACTTGACATCTATGGAGCGTTGCTGCTGGGTTCTCTTGATGCGCAGGATACTTTCCACGCTGCCTGCGCACGCCATTTCATTACGCTAGCGACGACCAATAAGCACTTATGAGAGGCTCGAATGACTAAACTGTGTTACAATTCGCAACGCACTGTCAATAATTACAGGTCCAAACACTAATCATAGGGCCAAACACACGTATATTGGCCGCACAGAAAGGAGGCTTTAAAAGAAAGTTGCATTTCCTCTCAGGCTGACAATTCCCGAGAAAGTCTGTAACTGATATGAAGAACACTCCGAGCTGGTCATTATTAAGTTTTGATTTGTAAAAGTAAAAGTAATCGCTGTCGCTCGACTCCCTCGAGGCATGGAATCTATAAAGAAGACCACGGGTCTTCAATCACGAGCCCTCAATTCGCAAAAACTCAAAATACACGAGAACTTTTTTTTAACCATATGTAGTAATTCGTGAATATGCGCCCTGCATCACAAATTGATAAACGTCAAAAATCGAAATAGATTTTTGGTTGACTCGCAACCAGCATTCGCTATGCGTGAATTGGGTCGCTCTAAAGTATACCAAATTAGGGATTAGCATAAGTGTAAATCTTGCTGTTTCTAAGAAGAGCGAGAATATCGCTACCTTCAAGGAAGTTTTGCTTACGCAAGTATAACACTCACTAGGAAATCACATCAAGAACGCCTCGAAGGCACTGCGTCTTCACGTAAGTTGGATATTTCCGCGGCGAGAACTTTTAAGGTCTCATTTCACAAGAGTTTTTTATATTCATTTACTTGAACAGTAATTTTCTGATTAGTTGCAAGATTATTTCCAACTTGACACCCTATAATACTGCAACAACAACACACGTCACGCAATAACAACCTCTTACTACCACGGCATCGCAACAGGTTCAAAGTTAGACACTCACGACAACGTCCCCCCTGATGATCACAGACGTCGTGCCCTCCACTTTGGTGAAATTCTTGAGCGCAGCACAGCGGTCAACATCCCCTGGAGGGGCACCAGCTTCGCACGTCACGATGGACGTGAACTGCCCGTGTCTCTGCCCGCCATCCGACTCCACTGCCTCGACCACACACTTGTTCCTCGTCAAGTTTTGTGTATTGGCTAGCAGAGAGGCGGACGCAGAGGTGGATGCTGACATTGCTGAGGCGGGTGCTGAGGTGGATGCTGAGACTGAAACTGAAATTGGGAAAAGGTCTTTAGGTCTTGAATTAATTCCTCGCAATAGG
>VOMN01020725.1:0-11023 GCA_014899125.1 Orchestia grillus
TGTTCATCCCAGCCTGATATTTTAGTTGAGGGCTCATCCTAGCCTGATATTTTAGCTGAGTTCTCATCCCAGCCTAATATTTTAGCTGAGGGCTCATCCCAGCCTGATATTTTAGCTGGGGGGTCATTCCAGCCTGATATTTTAGCAGAGGGCTCATCATCCCAGCCTAACATTTGAACCAACAGCTCATCATCACAGCATGATATTTTAACTAGGTCTCATCATCCCAGCCTAACATTTTAACCAAGAGCTCATCATCGCAGCATGATATTTTAACTAGGGCTTATCATCTCAGCCTAATATTTTAACTTGGGGCTCAATATCCCAGCCTAGTAATTAAACTAAGGGCTCATCATTCCAGCGTAAAGGATTAACTAGACTCGTTATTTTCCCTTAGAAAAGTATGACGAGAGACTCATGTACAAGGTCGTACATGTAAATTTAATATGTAAACTTCTCTTCTTAGAACAAATATTTCTTAAGGCTGCTTCTAATTACAAAGAAGTTCAAAAATATGTACTCATTATTTGTAATTCAATACTTTCGAAAAAAAGAGACCACCATTTTTCTTAGCGTGAGTAGGTCGCAGTCACTGGAAGTTTGTGCCCGCGCTCGGATCTTTTGTTCAGGAATTACTAAATTACAGGCAGTGAGTACATCTCTTTGGGTCCCTGTGTATCTATCGCGACTGTTCCACCACAGGAATGATAATTTCTAAATTTGAATTTTGAAAAAGGAATTTAAACATATAAATCAATTCCTGTTCGTAATTTCAGCCAGCAGTTTTGTATTAAACTGGTGAACGAATAAAAATAATCTGTGGAACGCAAGATATGCTACTTTTTTGAAGCAATGGTCAGCAGGCATTCGGGCGTGTGCCTTCTACAATCCCCTACAATAATAAATTTCGGGTAGTTAATTTATCAAATTAGTCATTTTTGTCCTTAGTACTTTTCAAGGGCCTCCACAGAGAACACCACTACAAGCAGCGCTGATATGCGGCAGTGTCGTCGATAGGACACTGAATATTGTGTTGTGAATTTATGCAATTGAAAGAAAGCCAAATCTTTTGATTAATAGAATACGACAGGAAAGTTCATTGGATTACACAGTTTTCTATGGATAGTTGACTTTGAAGGACTTTAAAGGACCTTTGAAGGAGCAGTTTCAGTAAAAAAATCCATTCATTTTAGGAATAAACTAAGGTAAATTTGTCATTTTAGTCAAGGCGCACGCATTAGTCTATCCTAATCATCCCTTGGTGTCCTCATTTATTTATTCTGTGTCCGCATCTTGAGGAGTCAGATCGGAGAAAATTCATGGACCCAGATTCTCAGGTCCGTATTCCTAATCAGCGGGACCACGTCAGAAAAGGCAGCCCGTGTCACTGATGCAGAAAATGACATCATTTCACGTGAGAGGCACTCGTAAATAAGAGGGGGCCTTAAATAAGAAGGCATCTTTGGGAATTAGCATCATTTTTCCCATCATTTTTGGCGGGGTGCGTATACTTGTCATTTGGTAAAACTGATAATTTTGATCTCACTAATCAAATCAATGTTTGTGTTCAGTTCATTCCCTGGAAATTTTAGCTGATCCTTTTTCGGGTTTGTTTACGCAACGTGAAATCGAATTTAAGATTGTTCAAGTTGAATTGAAATTACGTCAATTTGTATTGAACAAATTTCGCGTTCAATTTTGAAAAAGTGGAATTTAAATTTGCAATAGTTCTAATTACGTTGAAAATATTCCCCGTGTCTCAGTACGTTTTACAACTTGATCATGTCACTTCACAATTGTTTTTTGCACGTAAGTGATGGTGTTTATTTTTTCATTTTCAATAAATGTCAGAAAATTTTAAATAACATTTTTTGGATCTGTTTTAAAATAAAATCGAACTATATCAAAAACAAGTTGGACTGCTTCAAATGAACTTAGAACCATTTTCAAATTAAAATTGAACTTTTTAAATTGAGGATAAAAGTTTTGAAATATCACTCGAAAGGCTTTTAATTAAACTTGAGTAGTTTTGAATTGAAATTGAACTCTTAAAAATTAAGAAAATTGAAACAATATTCAATTACAAATCGACGCGTTTTAAATTAAACTTCAACTATTTTAAATGGAATATCGTTTTTTTTTATCCTAAGCTGAACAAGGTTTGGTAGCATAACACTTATCGCAACCAACGTCGATCGCAGTGACTATCATCACAGATGAAATCGACCAATATTTTTAACATAGATTTTATTCACTGCTCACCCAGATCCTGATCATTTCTGTCATTTACCTTATCGTAATTAGAATTGATTAACATCATCGTCCACATCCACGATCACGACAGATGATGATGATAAGCCTAATTAAAAAGCGACGTAGTCTATACTGGAAATATATCAATTGGTAAACGTGTGAGAAAAGATAAATTTCAGAATAAATCCATGAAGACGCTTTGTAAATATTTTAGAAGGAAATCATCAGAAAATGTTCCTTTCATAGCCTAAGGAGGCCTAGTAGATGTGCCTGTGTACTTAGATGTACCTGAGTAGGCCTAGTAGATGTGCCTGTGCTGGACTAGTGGATGTGATGGACTGGTGGATACACCATTACAGGGCAAAACACCTTACACTTCACATTTTTTAGATTCAGCTGCTCCGATCTAGTTTTAGCTGCGAGGTGCCGCCAAAAACCTACGGAAAAACGTCTGCATATTCCAATATCTTAAAACGACAAAAACTTACTCTCAAGATACAAGTCTAGATGTTGCTTCATTGAGTCTGACGACAAAGACAAAGTAGACTATGAATATGGACAAAAGATCCGCTCTCGTAAGCCAAACATAAATTGACGTTTTACGTTTTGTAAATATACTTATTAGACGCTTTAGTAAACATTCTTTCATGACGGGCACCTTGTAAATAGGCGTGCGTGCTAAGACGTCTCACCTGCAATTTTCAAGTAACCAATTTTTCAAAACAACAGCAATTCTGCATGAAAAATAAGCTAGAGTCACTACTTTTCCCTTCTCTTTCCTCGAGACACTTGTTAATTTCGATGTTCATCTCGCATTGAAGGAAAAACTGAGCTACATTACTGTGATGCCTTCACAAAGACAATGAACATAATTAGGTATGCGTTATTGAGGCCCCTTAATATGCGGCGTTTTATTTCGAGAGGAAACGACCTCCCCAGCCCTGCAACTGGTGCCGATATTTAAAATGAAGTGGGCGCCATCCTTTATTGACTGGTCAGAGAAGGGCCCGGACGTCCAGATCCGTGATTGATTGGGCGACTTTCCGCATTAGAAAATCCAGGAATTTCGCAAGAAAGAAGAAAAAAGCTGCAAGCTACGAAATTCAGGCCTCGTTACGTCTCAGAGAAATGTTTGCGGCTGCCGAAGATTTTAATTTTGAAGAATTCCTTTCTTCAACCTTCAATATTTTATTCAACTTTAACGACCTTTGAGATAGAATCCTTCGGTCTCCTTCATTGTAGATGATTTACCCACAATATGGACGCGAAGAATCTCATGCAGTAATGAACTTAGCGAGGATTCAAACTTCAGTGAATTTGACCCATCATCGTTCAAAATTGGTTTTAACGCAAATTCCATGATCTGAAATAGGGTAAAATTTATTCTCACCATATCCAGTATTTAGTTAAGCGCTAGTAAAATCAAGCTGAGATACAGCAATCAGCCCTCAAAGTATGCACCAACTGCAGTTTTCTTTTGAATTAGAAGTAGATGCCCCCACTGGATGGATAAGAAGCCTAGTCTACTTTGTCCATGAAGAAATAATAAATAGATGCCCCATTGGATGGATAAAGGAGCCTGGTCTATTTTGTCCATGAAGAAATAATAAATAGATGCCCCAATGGATGGATAAAGAAGCCTGGTCTAGTTTGTCCATTAAGAAATAATAAATAGATGCCCCATTGGATGGATAAAGGAGCATGGTCAACTTTGTTCATGAAAAAAACGTTATTTTCATGAGTATTGGGGTCATCTTGTTACAACTGAATGAAATCATCATTTCATGCAACTCCCTGTATTTATAAGAGAAAATGTTCCAAGAATTACATGGGAAAATATAGAAGTTGAGCTTCAACATATTGCTTTTATCTCATGTGATCAAGTTTGAAAACAGAGATGAAAGTTTTAACGACGATAAAAACAGGTGGTGGTGAAGTGCGCTGTTGATGATGGTGAAGTGCGCTGTTGGTGATGGTGAAGTGCGCTGTTGGTGATGGTGAAGGAGGAGCACAAATTCTGTTTAATACATTATTGTATTCGTGGAAATGAACATTGATCATCGAAAGGAGAATTAAATTTTGTCAAGGTGGAAGTTTATTTAGAAAACAAGTTTGGAATACGTTCTGCCCTTTAACTCTTGCGGTTTCCTGTAGTGTTTACGAGAAGATTTCCTCATTTGTACTTGAAGTTATTTGTAATTTTGAAGTTAGCTATGCCAATTCGAACGACCGAAATACTGTAATCGTAAGGGCAAAATGCAAAAACTTTTCTACCCAATGAAGTCATCCATCATCAAAATACCCGTAATATCATTTGTAATTGATATCCGTATTCATTTTTATCTAGATTTTTTTCCTGCTGTTACATGTTCTGGCACTGCCAATGCTTCCACGGAGACCTATTTCTGAAACTAACCAATCTTTCACTGAGAGCTACATCTGAATGCAATCAATCTTTCACTGAGAGTTACATCTGAATGCAATCAATCTTTCACTGCGAACTACATCTGAATACAACCAATTTTCCACTGAGAGCTACATCTGAATGCAACCAATCTTTCACTGTGAGCTACATCTGAATACAACCAATCTTTCACTGAGAGTTATATCTGAATGCAACCAATTTTTCACTGCGAGCTACATCTGAATACAACCAATCTTTCACTGCGAGCTACATCTGAATGCAACCAACCTTTCACTGCGAGCTACATATGAATGCAACCAATCTTTCGCTGAGAACCTCCAACCTTTCACTTAGACTTATTTCTAAAATCTTCCTGCCTTTCGCTGAGATTTACGGCTGAAAACCTCCAATTTTCCGCTGACACCCACTTCTGAAATAGTCCAACTTCTAGCAGAGATCAATGCCTGAAATCGTCCAATTTTCCCGTAATATCTACTTCTGAAATCGTCCAGCTTTTCCCCGAAACCTACTTCAGAAATTGCCCCACACGTCGGGCACGCTTTCAGCGCCGGCGTCACAGTAGCTAACCCGCTTTAAATCTCTCTTTCTGAGGGATTTGCATTGCTCCGCTATTGGATACTTTGCGGGTGTTCACAATCCGGACGGATCCAAGGCTCCGCCGTCCGCATGACAAGCAGAATACGCGGACTGCCCCGTTTTCCAGGTCGATGAAGTTAGACACGAATTGCCCAGCGATATCGAGACACCCTTGAAACTAAGCGCAGTCTTCTGGATCAGGCGACGCTCGCGGCTCCAGCCCGTACAAATATCGAATTTCCAACTGTTTCCTGGAATTCTTCGTGAAGTTAAGCCTCGAAAAGGCCTGGAAATATTTTGCATCTGATTTATTCGTTGCACGTCGATGCTTTGAAAGAATACTGAGCAAATTCATTCTCTTTGAGGTTATAACCATGTGTCAGGGTCGTCCTTTGGCCCCAAAACTCACTCAGTGTCCAGATTTTATTGAAGAGTTTTCCTATGTTGGGGACAATTTACCAGCGCAGAATCCGGTGAGTTTGTGCCCCCGAAACGTCCCTTTTTTTTAATTTTTACATTTCTGCTGTTGAAGTACCATGTCCGCAATCGTACTTCATGTTCAGGGTGAAAATGAAAAGGTTCATACACTTCTTTCGAGCATCAAATAAATCTGAAATTTTCTATTCGAGTTATTTCTTCGACTCTCATCAGTCAAAATCGCTATCTATAAAATTTTATATTACCTTTCTCTTCAAAAAAGCATTCCACAGCTTTTATTATGCGATATTTGCCGTCTACAGCATTCATGATAGTAAAACGATTATGTTTTTCTACAAAATGTACCATTAATTAACTAAAATATATGCATCAGTTTGACTTTTATCTCCATCTTGCTCGAAAGCCGTTGTCATCTTTTAATAGCTTCGCTAAAAAATGTGCTAGGTCAAACTGTAGAGGAAACCTAAATTATTTTTGAATTAACGAAAATAAAACGCTGTTTATAGCTACGCAACCAATAATTGAACTTCCTTCACGGAGCGCTGGACGGCGGGCCGGCCGTAGCTCGTTCCAAGCCATTACAGCAGAGGCGATCGGGGGTCCCTGAGGGACGCGACTCTTGTGAGGGAAAGCCTGGAAATTTCCCCTCACCTGGGGAACAGCGCAGCACAAATCCGACACATTGATGGTGCGGGAGGAGCTCCGGAAGCTGGATCAGCTCGTGGAAGTTGAAATCCTTAATGCCCGTCCACACTATCAATATTTGGAGCGGATTTCGTGTTTTTCAACTCTCCGCGAACACGAACACACCTCGCGCGCTGGTAGATTTTGGTGTATTTGTGTTTTCCAGCGTGTTGGAAAACTCCGAACACAAACTTTCATCGAAACAGTGATCAGTCGCTTGCTTATGTATTTATTTTGATAATGATTATTTAATCTTATGGGAAACGGTTATCTGGTAATTTATTCATTTGATTATAGCTTAATATCATCAGATAATCATATTTATATTAGGGATTAGTTAATTCAACACAAATAATAGCTGCAGCTACATAAATAATAGCTGGTAACCTGACGGCATGGCATTAAAAGATTGACGGCTTCAAATTTTTCGAACGCGAGTAAAAACGCCATTTATTTAAAAAAAAATAACACCTACATGATTAACAACTGCAAGAAATAAAATTGAATCACCAGCATACGTCAACTTTTTACACCTATTCATGGAGCTGTCATTTGTTTACATTTTCCAACCGTACAACTTCATGCGTCCGAAAGCACAGTCTGGACACGATTCAGGAGAGTTCGTGATTTTGTAAGCGTTTTGATGTGTTCGTGATTGATGAAAAGTTTGATAGCGTAGACGCTGCCTAACAGAGCATGGGTTGCTCGTATGGAGTTTTCCATTGCCACATCGTGCTGGGGAAATTTCCCGTTTCTTCATTAGGGAGAAATTTTCCGTTGGCACATCGTGTTGGGAAATTTCCCAGCTCTTCATTAGGGAGAAGTTTTCCGTTGGCACATCGTGTGTGGGAAATTTTCAATCTCTTCATTAGGGAGAAGTTTTGCATTGGCACATCATGAGGGGGAAATTTCCCGTCTCTTCATTAGGGAGAAATTTTCCATTGGTACATCGTGGGGGGGAAATTTTCCATCTCTCCTTTAGGGAGAAGTTTTCCATTGGCATAATCACTTCACCAAAGGAAACAAAATTTTCTCACGAGTATTTCAATTCGAATACTGGCGTCTGCACTGGGACGTTCAGGTGCTGGTGCTTTTTCAATTGCTACAGATACAATAGGGAACTGAATAATTGCTCGAGATAGAATAGGGAACTGAATAGTTGCTACAGATACAATAGGGAACTGAATAGTTGCTACAGATACAATAGGGAACTGAATAATTGCTACAGATACAATTGGGAACTGAATAATTGCTACAGATACAATAGGGAACTGAATAATTGCTACAAATACAATTGGGAACTGAATAATTGCTACAGATACAATAGGGCACTGAATAATTGCGACAAACACAATAGGGAACTGAATAATTTTAGATGACTTTCGCAATCTAAGGTATCATAAAGCCCATGCAAAGAATCACTCAAAATCTCATTACAAAAATTGTAAAAAATTAAGTCTACATAAATACCCAAATGGCAACGGATCTATCTGTACATATAAACTTTGAAATGTTCACTGAGTCCACTAAAACGTCATGCCTTCAATATATGGAAACATTTCGCCCCGGCACCCAGAGTGTTGCTTTGGAGAGTTGCTTTGTCCAGTCCGGGAACGCGTGCCAAATGTTAATTATTCCAACTACAATTAACTCGTGAGATTACCGGGCTGCTCTTTCAGTGGTGGGCATTGATCTGGCTTCTGCCACTGGAAATTAATACGAGGAGTTGCACGAGAAAAACCGCTCGACAAATACGGCGGTGGCATGATTGGAGTGGCGCGCGATGCATTAACTAACGTGTAGGCCTCAAATTTCATGTGCTTCAACAACTGTACGATTTCATGAGTTTTATCTAACAGTTATGCTCACTTCGAGCTTTCTAACGCGAGCTCGTAGAATTTCCGACTCGATTCCTGTTTGCTACAGACTGATTTTGCACGAACGATGAGTGTTGGACTCGAAGTTGAATTTTAATTAAGATGTGACTATCCAACTGTGCGGAATTGTTCAGTCATTAGTCAGGTCGAATTTTTATGCATTGGTATTAAAAAAACGGTTTAACAAAAGGATCCCTAAAATCCTAATATATTTGATTTTAAGGAATTCACATACCCTCAGCAAAGCCTTGAAATTTTTGTGATGAAATACGGAAAATTTTGAGGATGGAAAGACCTAAACATTCTTCTCCGAGCATTCTAAACTTTCACTCATCAGAAAGTTGATTTAGGCTGAAAAGAATGCCTACTCAAAACACCCACAAATCGCAGTCCCCTAGCGGGGAAGTTGAAGGGAAAAACATGAAGAGGAGTTGAAGGGAGAAACATAAAGAGGAGTTAAAGGGAAAAACATGAATAGGAGTTGAAGGGAGAAATATGAAGGATTTCGATGCTCGCTCTCTCATGGGAAAAAACACTAGAATTAATTAAATGCCGCAGTATGATTCTATATTCAATCGTAATTTAATGTACTCTGGCAATGGTTTGTAAATCAGAGAGAAGAGTTTTTTTATGTCTCAAAATACCGTGGCTAAAAATGCGACACACAAGTAGTCCGAACGGCAACACAGAGCACAAGACAATATTCCCACAGTTTAATGCTGCCAAATGTGGACGTAGGACTTTAATGAACAGGCAAGAAGTGAGTATCCTCCTTCTTCCTCGCAGCATTTTCTTTCTTCGAATTAAAAAAAAATATAAGTTGCCATTTCATAATTTATTTCCTTACATGAAGTCGAACGACCACCGAACGGAAGCTGCGACCTTCGAACGAAACAATATGAATTGATTGGAAAGTCCTCGAGATTTTGAGTGAATAGTTTTGAGACTTCGGAGGTCGAATTATAAGTACACGGTGCACAGCAAGCTGTAATGTGTAGCTGTTACGGTCAGGTGGACCTGTATAACCAGGAGGTATATTGAAGAAGCATCAAATGAAGTGCAACCAATCACTACTGCAATATCTTCCTCGGGGGAGATTGGTGAGAAAATTTTAAAATCCTTATCAGAAATTTAAACGTGATATCCCCATTTAATTTCAAGGTCGTAATCTTGCTCCTTGAAAACCGGAATTGCAACATGCGTCGTACAAGACTTATTTAGGAACAAACGATCGTTTCGTTTATTTTTACGTTCTTGAGCGGTCGCTGCCCCGCTTGTCTGCATTGGTGGCTCCCTGAAGACTTATCTTTCAGTGGAGGGAGGGATCCATTAGTCGATTAAGTGCACCTACATCGAGGAGCCATAAGCCTCCGCAGCAAACGATGGCATCGAAGAGTGTGCAGTTTGCAAGCGTAAAATTATGTTGATGTCAACAGCGCTGCTCGCAAAAAGTTCTAATGTAAAGTTAATGCGAACCGCATGGCAGGTTTGTGGTCGACGATTTCTTAAAAACTAAACACTACGAACAAAAAACGGAGTTGAAAGTAGTCTCCGTATTTTTGTTTATTCAGAGCTTATTGGGGAGCTGTCCTGAGAGTTCTGCTTACTTCAGTATATTCAAAGCTCACTGAAGATGTGACGCAAGTGTTCTCTATACTTAAGCTTATTCAAAGCTTACACAAGATGTGTTTTCGGTGTTTTCTACTTCAATTTCTACATTTCTCAATGAATTAGTGCCTTCAAGGGCCTCTACTAATCAGTGATCAGTATTCTCTGCCATGTACCTCCTAGTGTTCAATATTTCATCGCCCCATACTTGCTCTATAATTCTTTTAAATATCAACTGTCAAATCCTAAATGATTGCTAAAGTTCGTCTTTCATTTACAATGGCCTAGGAAATCTTAGTAAATTTTGAGCGTATTATTTGTTTGAGTTCATTTTCAGCGCGAGGAAAATAACATTTCTCGACCTCTGTCGACATAGACACTTGCATAGAACTTTGCAAATTTGTCCCGTGCTTCAAATTTAGGAACATTCTCCCTCGAAGAAGGCCGTCCTCGGACTCAGATTTCCGGACTCAGATTTCCATTGGCGTCCCTCATGTCTCAGCAGTCAGGAAAGCATCACACTTGGCTTCACAAGAGACGTTACGCCAATCAAACCCCTTTACGGGACCACTTCTCACGGTAAATAAAGTACTATCGCAGCCTGTACTTCAATTGCCAATCTAAAACTTTTTCATTAAGCTGAACTCAATGAAACTTTTTAGTCGGGACTGAAGGGTCACACCTAAAATTTGTGAACCCATTTTATATGAGTTCACAATTTTTTTATCAGAACATGCGCTTTTTTGCAGACAAAGAAAGTCTTGAAAATAGATGTTGCGTAGATGAAACGTTACTAAATTCTCCAAGTGACTGCAGACGCTGCTTTTTTGAAGAGGAAACTGCACCTTGTAATTTAAAATTTAAACACCGATGCTACCGACCGACGACTTTGGGCTTGCGTATCTTACGTTGCAACGCCTGCACGTGTGTTAAAGGAAAATAGTTCACTTTAGTTCCTTAGCGCAGTTGTTCAAGTGGCACACGGGATAAGGCTGCGAGAATTCTGCAGTTCTTATGCGGTTTGAACAATGAAGGAGACGTCGCTTGTAAACAGCCTTCATCGCTTGGAAACAGCCTTCATCGCTTGGAAACCGCCTCTATCGCTTGGAAACAGCCACCATCGCTTGGAAACAGCCCCCATCGCTTGGAAACAGCCCCTATC
>VOMN01020733.1:0-10550 GCA_014899125.1 Orchestia grillus
TGACCGGACACTGCGCTAAATGTCACTGCAACCCACCAAGAAATAGAGTCCATCCTGAGGTCTCCAAGGCTGCCGACGAGTCCATGGCTGAATCGCTTGCAAGTGCGGACTCGCTGCGCCGAGTTGAACTGCGAGCCGTGCCAAGCCACGTCGTCTCCCGCAACCGTGGACCATGGGGATCATCTCGCGTCTAGCCCCTCATCACGTGAATCAAAAAGAACACATATGGGGTTCCAACGCCATGACTATGGCGAACTGCGTAGATGATAAGGTATAGAGGCTGCTGATGCTAAAAGAATGAGAGCTGGGTGTGAACTGACGCACGCACCGTCGACCATCTCCTAATTAACGTTTACTCGATCGGTTTAAGAAGGTCAGATTACAGGACCTCCAGCGCAGTGCGTGTCGCGTCTCAAATAATTTCAATGGTTCTCGTATGAAGAATCAAATCAAACCCTAACCTACGACTGTAGTTTTATACAGTCCGCGCGAGGGGATCCAATTTTCAACTGAGATGATAAATTGAATCCAACATTCTGAACGACAAATGANAAATAATTTTAATGGTTCTCGCATCAAGAATCAAATCAAAACTTAACCTACGACCGTAGTTTTATACAACATCAATTCGAGTCACTCTGCTGGGTCACGTTTGTAAAACAATCCCCGGAAATTTAAGCGCAAATTTAAAACAGTCTCTCATTACTTCGCAAACCAGGTGCATTTAGCAGTTTTCAGGAGCGGGCTAAAGGGGAAAGAGCTTTTTCCAGTGCTACCACGTGCGAGGATAAATAATATCCTGATGGATGCAGTTGAAGTAAGCGTAGAAGCACCCACTACCGGGCTAGATTCACAAATATACCCCAAACGAAACTTTAGTTCATGTGCTTTCACATTATGTCAACATGACAACGTTGTTTATATAAGTTAATGCACGAGATTTGTACAATATATATCCAGACTAGAACAGGTAAAAAAGTCCTGTATCTGAGTTGAGAAGACAATCCATTTCAAAGTAGGTCCCTAGTGATTGCACGCACTTAGTCCAGTGGTCCTTCCATTGCTGGATGCAGTTTTGCAAAGATTTTAAGATGGTGGGAAGCTGTTCCGTCGTGTTGTCTATTATCATCTCGCAGGTCAAAAAACAGGACCTTTTCAGCTTTGTCTTTATCTTTGGGAACGACCAGAAATCACACGGGACCATGTTAGGTGAGTATAGTGCCTGTCGGACGTGTGGAATACCGTGCATGGTCAGGAAAATCTGGACCAAGTGTGATGTATGAGCCTGTAGCTTGTGATGCAGGTGTCAGTTGCGCTAGGACCACAGGTCAGGTTTTTTGGGCCGAACTGCAGCACTAAGATGACGGATGAGTTTTCGGTATTACTTCTTGGAGATGGTCTGTTTTTTTTAATGCGCACTCATGATTCGCAAAGTGCCAGTATTTAAAAAAAACAAACAAGCAGCATCACCTTCAGTTTACTCCGAACATGTCGTGCATTTTTTTATCTTGAGGAATCTGGGCGCTTAAATTATGACCACAGTGCCTTGGTTTCTGGGTCGTACCCGTAACACCCAGATCTCGTCACCAGTGACCTGTCTTTGGAAATTGAGGGTGCCACTGCTGCACGTGTTCGTCCATTTTCGAGAAGATGTGCATGTAACGAGCACGTGTTACACGGAGCAAGTCTCTGTCAGCCGCTGACGCGACCAGTAATGATGCAGAGGTTAAAATATTTACGCATTCAGAGTAAGGCCCCTGCTGCGAGTACGTACAGTGCCAACCTAAATCGTTCTTCTTTAGTGTAAAAAAAAGTCTGAATATATTTTATGCAGACCTAGTATGTACCTCTACACTTAAAACATTATTTTCCGCATAAGCTGTAAAATATTGTTGTTTTTGCAAATATGTAAACGCCATTTGTTTGAATTATTTCTATCTCTAACGAAAATCACACTTCAACAGTCAATGATTAGTAAGGAGTATGGTAATTAGCAATTGCTCTTATAACTCTGAAAGAAAACAAACGATGGGAAAGCGCTGGTTGAGTACAAGTTGCAATTTACAATCAGCTTTCCGTTAGAGTAAATTCAAAAGATTGATGATTCAGACTTCCAGCAAATTAGTGGTGTATTTACTACTGTGTTTCATCAAGTATTTAATTTTACTTTTTTTCCCGCTGAATTTTGAGACTTTCGGTAATGCTACCGATGCATAATTTTAAGTTCTCATTGAAATCGCACATCATTTTTCTCTAACTGACCAGCTCAAGCATCCATCCATCTGGAAATATAATAGGAGAGCGAGAGTAAGAGATTTTGTTTTTCACCAAGTTTTGAGCCGTATTAATTTAATGCTATGCATCTAGGCATCAGTATTTCCAAGGCCAAATAAATATCATCTTCTACGCTCAGCGTCAACGTCCCCAATAATTTTGTCTCCTTCCGAAAACATGTTCGGAGTTTAAAGTCCTCGCATTTTGAAATATCGAGTCCTGGTTCTTAAAAATCCCGACACGCGCGGACTAAACTTTCACAAGGCGGAAATTGCTGGCTCAGTTTTTGCTGTGAAAATCGAGTAGCTTTTTGAATAGCCGTTGCGCCCGTATCAGTCGCTTGGGACACATAAGTACATGCCAGGCGAATGTCTAGCCCTCGGGAAAACAGGGTGCTAAAAACTAAATATAAGGCTATCAATAATAGACCATGGGTGGTTATAATTCAAAAATTCTTTAGGAGTTTGTGTCGTGTGGCTGAATATTGAAAGAAAAACAATTTTACAGAGTTTAAAAAATTTGACCATCACAAGGTACCGCATCAAGATAAGAAAAACGAAGGTTTGTAGTCGAAGGTTCCCATGCATGATCAGGGCGGCGCCACTCGCTGTTTTCCTGTCGCTCATTCTCCGTATAAACAATTCTGAGTTTAGAAAGTTCAGCATTTGGTAGTCATGAAGAGGCCTAAACACAAATACGTGTGTCTGTGATGGGATGAATATATTCTAAGTGTTATCAGTAAACTCGTCCATAAAAAATAATATTTTCTTGGGTTGAATGCCTCGATAGTAATAACATTAATTTACGGTAGTTGGAAGTATTAACAAGATTTTTTGTTTAGCGTTTTGGTATTACGTTGGAAATCACTTCTATTTGTACGTTTTTCCAATTTTCGAGCGTAATAATAGTCCACCATTTATTTTTCAAGCACAAGTGAAAGTTTCAACAGGGTCTTCCACGTCGAATATAATTCAACTACTGCATCTTGGCGTTAAATTTTCGCCCCTCGTGCGCCTAGTCATTTCGCTTGAGGCCTTTAAATGGAGTCGGGAGTCGTTGCTTGGGTTTTGGTTGCTGTAGCTGCTGGGTCGAGCTGGAGGTGGTTTTTGATCTGTCAAACCAGCATGATTCGTCTGAGAGCTGGGAGATGATGTGGATCACCCTACGGGAGGGTTTTGTTGGATCGACTTAATTAATCGAGCCCCTCGAGTATACACTTCCGTGTGCCCATGACCTGCACCTTCCTACCTCTTGCTGCTTCTGTGTTTCGGCTTTTTCTAATTTGTGTGCCTGAACTGTTTTCTTTATTTTATTAGGATCGGATTTTAAAATTTTAACCTTTTTAAGGCGTTTGGGTTTTCATCAATGATGATTCGATATAATTAAATTAACCGACTGAAAGGCTTAGGTCAATTTTTATATTAGAATGTTATCAAAATCTAGGAAATTTCTGACTATCAGAGTCTTGTTAATATCCGCTTTACGACCTTCTGGTACTTAACTGTCATATAACCTAGATTTTATCTGGGTCTACTTCTTTCATCAAACAGTCGGAACCTTTAACTATTTTCCTGCCCTGTTTCCCAAACTCCAATCGCCGTTTTCCTGATTAAATTTCCTTATAACGTAATATATTAAAGTGGCTTTTGCCCTACTAAGTGTGGAAATAAACTTGGGTGAGTAGTGTCCCCTCCTGAACTTGATAATTTTGAGCTTTTTGTCGCCAGTTTGTTATCTCGTCTCTTCATGTCTTACTGAACTGTTCTCTCACGCTGTTTATGTCACCAGTATGATCGCCTATATCCTCTGAATTGCCTGCGCTACATGGTGCGTTTGACCACCGGTAACTTAACCCTTGACATTATTAGATGTCTACGCTTTACCTCCACAATTGTACAGGATACGTTGTAGCTGATCATGGGTGGAATAGTTACTGTTTGTTCCGGCTTATTTGCTCCTTCATTGACGGATTTCGATTATTTTCACCTGGATCGTGCTTGCGGCGTGGTCGGACCTAAGCACCACGCCTGGCTTCTTTACTTCCGCTCCCTGTTTCGTATTGTAGCTCCAGACTCTCTCGATCTGCCTGGTGTCCCTTCGTAAAGCATTCAAATTTGTATAAGCGGAGCATTAGCTGCGTTTAAAAATTTTTAAACCGAAATAAAAATTGAAGAAAACTTCTTAAATAATTTTTATTTCATTTCCTAAGTTGTGTTATAATTTATTTTAATATGCGGAATGTCACAGTTCACTTCTCTGACAATTTTTGGTATAATACCGATTTCTACCCCAATGTAGTGTTAACAGCTGAAAAATATTTACAGCTCTGAAAAAGTATTCTCAGGTGGTATGATAAATACGAAGTGCGATAGCGACTTGTTAGAAATTTTCCGGAAACGCTAGCGCATAATGGTTTTCTAGATAGCTTGTATGTTGAAAAACTTTTTTTTTCTATCTTGATGAGAAAATCTGGATTTACCAAATTGAAGCGTAACGTAATGAATTAAGCATTTTGTAGTAATGCAGTGAATATTTTGAAACATTTTGGTAGGGAGTATGATAGGTGTTACGTGCAGTGGTCGCCTAGTGTTTCTTGCTGTGCAATCTTCGTTAGTATATCATTAAAATTTTCTAAACAGAATTATTGAGATGATTCCCCAATGAGGTTAGAATTACTTGGTGAGTATATTGCTTAGATGAAGTTATTGCAACTTAGCGCTATACTCGCATTTCTGAGCGTGGATTCGGGCAAGTTTTCGGTAGTTTTGACAAATTGTTTCTTCCATTTTTACCTCAGTCCTGTATACGATACAGACTCAAATGGAATCTTCTTTTTGGATGATTTATGGTGTAAAGATTTTGACCAAATATATTACACAGGATCGCAGTATTTTCTCTTTTCATATCGAATCAATGTTCAAAACTCAAGTGGCACTCTACGATGTCGTCAAAATTCGATTTACTCGAAACGGAAATATTTTAATATGAACAAATGTTTTTATTGCACTAGAGCCCTCGGGAGCTTAAATAATTAAGTTAGTAAAATTTTTAATCACTCTGCCAAGAAAATTCAAGGCTCTGGCCGATTGTAATTTTGGCCGCACGGTAATAATAGGCGTAAACATTGTACCCTATAAGCCCCATGGATTTAACACATTCGGATACAGTTCATTATATCTTCAATGTAGCAGTAGTAAGGTTAGCAGCGCTTCAGTGATGCATATTATCTTACACTAAAAGAGAAGGGACCATTAAGTATGGACTTACGAGAACGGGGATTCAATGCATAAGGCGTGTTCCCACAGAAGATCCCGTGTTCAAAGAAACAAGGTAAAAAGGAAGATCAAGAAAAGACAAAGAATCATAAGTAAAGAAGGTACGGAAATGGAAAGAAGCAGAGTGGGTAAGGAAGGTAGAAACCCCGATGGCCTTGTTAACGCTGAGGTAACCAGACAAAGATCCCCTAGGGATTAGCGCTATACTCGCAGGGTATCTTTGCCTAGTCCCCATATCTAATAGCCTAGTCCCCATATCATAAGATAGAGAAATTTAACTAACCTAACCCAGTCGCCTTTGGCCTATCTGCCACCTGAGGGGTCTTCAATGTAATACTTGTATTTGAATCAAAAACTATTAATTTTTTTCTCCAGAATTTAGGTTCCACGATTGCAGGTAAAAATTATAACTTGGAAGACTTTTTCCGCTATAACCGATGTTTGTAACGATAAATTAACTTTTCATCTATTTTCCACAGAGAACGATGATTAGGCTATTAGAATGCATTGAAATGTGTGTATAAAATGCGGTCTTAAGCCGTGAAAAACAGCTGTGGATTACTCGATAACGTTTACTTGAATGCTTAATTTATTTGAGTTAAAAAGAATATTTATTCGTAAAACGAAGCAAAAATTACAGCTATCGCTAAATAATATATAAAGTATATATCATGGGAAACAATAAACTAGTCAGTTTATTTTGACTTCACTTTTTGTTGTAATAGTGTATTCGTTGTAACTTCTTTGCCTCTATTTTAAGCTAAGGTTTGTACAAGAATTTTCCAAAAACCTGTAACATGCGCTTTTGTCCTGTATTTAACCTTGGATCGAAATGAATGATTCAACTTTAAAAAAATGTTCATTTCAAACTTGTCTTCTAGTTCAGACCCATTTTTCATGCTGGTAAATACAAATGGATTTTCTCCCTTTTCCCGTGGTACAACTTCCTTTGCTTCAGCATATTGGTGGGAGAGATAGTTATACAACGAGCTAATAGCCGAAGAGTTGCTTGCATACGTGTTCAATAACAACAAACTAATTTTACTCCTACTTCCCGTGAACTATGATAATCAATTAGCAACACATCAACATATTATTGAGGGTCAACTGAGCATGACTCCTCTCAAAAATTATTTACTGATGTTGTAATGATGAGATAAATGATGAAATAAACCCAGTTTGGTTATACGGTAAAGTCTATTTGTGCTGCTCCAGGTACCTAAAGGACTTCAGATGACGCTGAGTATTTATTTTTTAAGCAGTTTTTGCCCCATAACATCAACAATGTCAATGAGTAAATGAGGCGAGATTGTTTAAACAGTGTCTCTTTAGCAGAAACGGAACGTATTTTATGAAAACTGCGCATATTCTCGGTGCGTTCTGTGACATGAATTATCTACGAATTCACCTTAAGATTCGACGGCTGTTTCAAAACTACAAGAAGAAAAAAGAAAAATCAGTGCACGAGGGCTGATCAGTAAGTTCGGTAAACATGTCTGATACTTTAATACATATTTTTGACACCAGAAGAGAGCTAAACTGATGGAGCTTTGAGATATTATCTTACTCGTGTGCTGTGGTGGGTATTAGCGTTCCAACGGGCGTCGTGTGGCACAGTGAGTCGTTGAGTAAGATGACGAACAACGTGAAAACCTTAAATTTTGTTTCAAACTCAATATCTCAACTACAGCAACCCACCATATGCTTCAGCAATCTTACGGAGGCAAAACTGTCGCACGCAAAACTGTATGCAAGATCATCGTCCAGAGATTCCGTCCGTCTCTAACAAAAGGATTGTTTGTTAGGTTTTATCGCCGCCTTTTTTGTTCAATGCCTGCCTCTCCAACACTCTATTCCTATAACAAAAGTCTCTGACATGCCATAAGCACGGATTAGCTTCAACAGATTCGATGAGGTCAATGAGAGTACAGCGCGGCCAATCTCGCGTGCTCCTACAGGTGTCGCACCCATCCTCACTCCCGACGTCTCAGCAGGGACTGACGGCTGACGCTATTAGCGCCTTGCGGTTGCTGTTCAAGACTCCGACAAGCGACAAAGAAAGTTTTCTAGCTAGCACGAAAACACGTCAACTCCGCAAATATCTGCTAAGAGACAAACAAATCTGCTAGTTTGCAAAACAAATGTGCGGTTTGCCAAAGAAAGTTTGCTCGTGTAATAGGGCCTGGAAACTATTTGCAAACATTCTTGTGTGTTTAAACAATCTTGTGCACTACTGCCGAACGAAGGAGGAAAAAATAGAATATTATATCTTGGGCACGTGATAAGCATGAATTATGCGGCTGATGCGTGTTCAAATATTTATTTAATTTCTAAGTCTTATCTCCCCATTTTAAATTTCGTGTCAAAATTGATGCCCCATCGACTTGATGATCGTAAATATTAAAATTAATTAATGGATTATTGTTGCTATCAGTTGTACATTTGTACCGCTTCTGAAATTCATTTCCTCTCGTATACTTAACACGAAGAAAGAACCTAGGAAGAATTAAGGGGTGAGGTTTCAAATTTTTAGGATTGTGGCGTAGATAAATAAAATAAAGCGTTTAAATTATTTTACCGCAATTTATTTATTCTGAACAAATGTCAGAACTAAGCTGTAGCGACGTTTGTGATAGGTCACACAAATAAAATATGTGAAACTATTGTGATTTAGTGGACCACAACTTGAACTAAAATCATTGATGTTTCATTTTATACAGGATGTTTATGAATTCGTTAAAAACTTGAACCTAATCTGCGTTTTTGTAAAATCAATGTCTTTACTCTATGGGGGCATAACCGAAATGCTTAGTTAAAAAGTTGAGGAGACATAAAAGTTAGAGAGTATCGGTAGGAGAAAAATAAATCAAAGCCAGAACAAGTTTAGTATTATGAACGAACAATAAAGAGTTTGAAGGTAGGTTATGTATTCCCAGTAGGTGTTCAAAATTCCGTTCACCTGCTGTGACGCAAGCGTGGAAGCGCCGGCACAATGGTTACCGAACTTGTGGGAAGGCATCTGGAATTTCAGTAATCCTTACAGAGGAGTCAATAAACCTGTCGATAAGATCATTTTCGGACGAAACTGGTGTTTCGTGCACTACACTCATCAGGTGTCTGTAAAAGTGGAAATTTAGGGGCATCATGTCAGAGACCTTCGTGGTCAACCACGACCAATTCGGGGCTTGGATACCGGTCATCCAAAAACTGACTAACAAAAATCGAGATGTGTGCCGGGGTTAAAACCACATGTTAAAACCACATTCCTCTACGGTTTGCTGTGGGGACATCTTGTAGTAACTCTAAAAATACTTCATTGGAAAAAGTCCAATAAATGCGTCCACTTAGGCATTGCTTTCACAATAATAATCTCGTTCTGACTCTGATTTCTGTATTTTCTTATAGAACACGCTCCAACTTGAAAGTCTTCCTAACGTTTTAACTCAGCATTTTCCGACATCTCACAGTAGGGTAAAATATGTTTATTTCACTGAAACGAACCTTCTGCTAAAGTTCATTCAAAGAACTATGAAACACGGTACACCCTGTATATTTACTAACATGTTAAGCTTCATTTTCTCATTTTAGAGTCCGTTTCTTCATGTATTCTACATGAAAAACGGACTTACGAGTTTCTATGGATGACGAAGAATTGAACGAATTTGTACAATAATCTAAGCTTTGCTGATTATTTATCGATTTGAAGTTTTTATTGTAGCAATGTATTCTTACTTAGCTAATGAAAAGCGATCTACCATTTCGCATGTCAGGAGTGTCGTTGATTTTGGAATCAATTTTTTTTTTCATTCTAACAAAAAGTTAGAAAGAAAGTTAGGATTTCGTAATGAATGATCAACCTATTTGCAAATGGCTGAACGTGTTATGGTTCCATAATCCACTGTTGAAACAATAGTCGGAAGCATCGATAGACTGGCAATCTTCAGGCTACCAAGAGTTGAAACTCCTTACAAAATTATTGACTTCTCTTAACGCTATATGCTGCGTAAGGTAGTGAAGGAGCTTATGGTAACCAGTTCATACCTATAGAAAAGACAAGTATTCTGAGTCCTCGTAAGTTGAAAAACGACTACCATAGAATTGCATCGAAGTGGTCTACATGCTTTCCCTCCACGAAGAACTCCTCTTCTTGCAGCAAAACATGTGAAGAACCGTTTAACGTTCGCTAAGTACCTTTTTGACAAAGGAATTGAGCCTTGGGAACGGGTTGTAAGGCTCGGTGATAGCAAAATTGAACTTTTCGGCCGAAACGACGGTGCTCGTCATGTTTGGAAGAAAATAGGGAAAATAGGCTCATGATCCCAAGAACAGCATCCCTATCGGCAAGCATGGAGGATGGACCATCATGGTTTGGGGCTGTTTTACTGTCCATGGCGAAGAGGAACTCCACGTAGGCAGATGGAAGAATGAGTAGTTCCATGTACAGTCTAATACTGAAGCAGAAGCTGCTTCCAGGAGCAAGAAAATTCTACGACCAGAGCAAGCGGATTTTTCAGCAAAGCAATGACCCCATGCACACGGGGACAGAGATAAAATAATGGTTCGCAAATGAGAAAATATGTGTCCTTCCGTCCCAATTAAAAATCAAGAACGTATCGCCGATAAATGAAAGGATGATCAAGCGCGAACTCAGGGACGTATCGCCGGCGAATCATCGGTGAATCACCGACGAAATGTCTACTTTTTGGCCGAAATTATCGGCCTCTACCCTATTAAAAATCATTGACGTATCGCCGGTGGATGAAGGAAGACACGGTCGATTAAGGACGAATTAAAAACGAGTCGGCCGCCTCGACATCAAAACGCTTCCGTTTTGCTTATAAATGCGCACGACAAATGACGTAATATTCGATGCTGACCATCCATGGATTAAGGGCGAGAATCTATCGGTTGCTTATAGCCGTAATATCTGCGGACGGCAATCCGTGATTTACAGTTGGTCAAATAAGTATTAGTAACGTTCGAGAAAAAGTGTATTTATTC
>VOMN01020736.1:0-27136 GCA_014899125.1 Orchestia grillus
GGGTCGCTGCTAAATGGTGGGTCGCTGCTAAATGGGGGGTCGCTGCTAAATGGTGACGTCGCTGCTAAATGGTGGCATCGCTGCTAAAGGGTGACGTCGCTGCTAAATGGTGACGTCGCTGCTAAATGGTGACGTCGCTACATACACACACGTGCAGGCACCGCTCACGGATTGCTAAAGGCAATAATCCCATGGCTAGAAGCCGTCGAAATTGGACGGAGAAAGCCAACGGTGTCGCTGTAGGATACATTCGAAGGCTCTAGCAAGCACTTGATGTGCAGACTTCCATTGAGAGACAGGATGAGTAAGAAACGTTTTCCAGAGGGTTAAATGTGACTAAGGTAGCTAAAAATCTGATGCATGAGTTATTATTGCGGTGTAGAGGACGTGCTTCCAACGGCCAAAGTTGGGATGCTTTTCCTCGTAGCTCTTGTTCTGGTGCTCTTATTTTGTCTGGTCAACTTTAGACTCGTGTATCGTACAGGCGCGTGCACGAAGTATTAGATGTCATAATACTGATCTCTTCCAGCGCGCAAACACTCAAAATTCACAATAACACCACTGCGTTGTGAAACATGGTTTCGGAAAGTGCTCTGTTTTACCTTACAGCAAACAATGAAATGAATTATTTTTCTTGAGCGCTGAAATGGTGCAGAAATTTAAGATTCACGTGGAGAGTTCATCTTCTTCTTCTTCGATGCATCGAAGATTTGCCAGCGGCGCCTGTGAACGCCTGCTGAAAGCGTCCAAAGCTGGCGCCATCACCGACAGCCGATGGTGGCATTTAGTTCATGGAAACGGAGCGATGAGCTCGTTTATCCGCTCGCTGAGAGTCCTCGTGCTGAAGTGATGCCAGCCCGCAGGAGAGCCAAAGCTCTCGCAAGCAATTGTATTCCATTTCTTGATTTTGTATCTCGATCGTATTCGACGTAGGGAAAGACTAAATTTGATATACATGGGGAGAGTCAATGCGAGGTAGAAATATTCATTTGGTTACAAGGGCTTGATTGATTCATAATAGTAGCAGTGGTAACAGAGTTTGGTAATGATCAAGTCATAAACGCGTGAAACCTATTTAAGAATATTTTTGGTAGTTTTGTAACAGTTGAATGTACTGACGCTCTAACCCTCCGATAAAATTGTGTATCAAATTCATCTATTTAAGAACTAAAATTAAACTAGACTTATAATCCGTCAAGCTTCATAATAATTTCTATTAGATCTAGCTTTTACTACTTCATATGACGGGACGACACCTTGATACTATTTGAAAGACATGTTTATGAAAGCATTCGTAAATTCGTTCCCTACCCATATCTGTATTAACAAAACGCCGTCAGTTCGATAAAACGATCGAAGTGTGTTCATAAATAATACCTTCTGAGGCGAGAAAACAGCTCATTTTATCTGACGTAGCTCGCCACTCCATATTAATCACAGCTTGAACTCTAGGTTGTACTCAAAATCCATGACAAGTCCTGTCATTTTTGCCAGCGGACAGCTCTCAGCTGTCGTCCAGCTCAGCCGCTTGCCCGCCACTCGAGGTGTAGTCTCCAGAGCAGACGAAAACTCTACTAAATTCGGTAAACAAGTTGAATCGATACTTGAAATTGACTCTCAGAACTCGTACAGCGGAGGTAGTTGTGCGATCACCCCTCCTACCACCACCACCACCACCACCACAACAACCACTACCACCACCATCACCACCATCACCAATCGCAACCACCCATCACCTACCGCCACCACCACCCCGGCCACTCGCCCACCGCGCGAGCTCCCTAAGAGGCTCTTATCCGCCGGTGTCTGGTGAGGATGGATGGGCAGCTGTCTGGTGTGGGTGTGTGATGTTGGGTACCCGGGTGTGTGATGCTGTGTGGGTGTGTGCTGTTGTGTGGGTGGGTGCTGTTGTGTGGGTGGGTGCTGTTGTATGGGTGAGTGCAGCCATGCCTGTTATGTGTTTGCGTGAATAGCTCCTGCCATCTGGACGTGTGCTCAATGCGTGTGCACCTTGTGCACAAGAAATACGGCTGTGTGTGTGCAGGCATATAGTAAGTGCCTCTCACGTCGTGATGGGCTCATCACCGGCTCTGATTGGCCATGCCCATGTGGTCGCTTCCAAATTGTGCATAATGATCAGCATCTATTGAAGTCCGTTTTACCTAAACAATGAGCAATCTACGTGAATCTTGGTGCCATCATCACATTAATTATTCATCATTATCCTCCATTGTGGGCGAAATAATTCAAGCTTTCAATTCGGAAATGATCCTAGCGTATATTAGGAAGACGCGAACGTAATGAAGCTTACGTATTAGCGTCGAAATAACATCTAACATACCTCACTGTGCATCAGAGCAGTTTCACCTCAACAGTTATTATGACAGCCTCAGTGCAGCCGCAGAGCCCCGTTTCAAATCTGCTTACGAGATTGCAATACATAGGTTATACTGTGCGATGATCGCAGTACTCGGATTGCGAATTACCATCAGAATGCTTGCTTAAAGGCTCATCACTGGAACTGAAATTACAAATTTCTACACGACGGAGGTACGGAGTACAGGTTGTTGCACTGAATGATGTTTACCACTCATGCCGACCCGTGCTGGGCAGATGTGGTCTTGTGAAGTTTTCTTCTACCGAGTATTATCTAATCTATTCTGTCAAATATATCTGTTCTATCATATCTGTCCCTTGTTCTGTCGTACCTAAGCATATTGATGCTATTGCCGAAGCGATGTTCCTGTCCTGCATTCTACTGCACGTGCTTGTGTGTTATTCAACGCTTTGACTACGATTCTCTGCGCAGGTAAAATTACATGCCAACAAATATCTCTACTGTGAATTTAAAAATTAAGGACTTTCGTTTCAAAAATTTGGTTTCTCTATTACTTTTCTTTCTAATCAGAACTAGCTTATTCGATTGATGAACACAAACTTGACGAAAACTCGAAAACTTGTATTTATACATGATAGTGCTATGGTTACGTTAGGTTAGGTTAGATGATCGCGTGTACCATATATGACCCACTCCGGAAGCAAAGTGTTAAGCAGCATGCCCAGAAGTTTGATCATTTCAGTGCTAATGACATTTGATAAAGTCTGCAGCGCAGCAAGTCAGTACCTGGACTGAACATCAAGGGAGCCGTCATGTGGAGTTTTGTATCAATGTTGAAGATGTTATTTTAGTTGCGGAATGTTCTTTGATGCTCACTTTATAACTTATTAAAATTTGCAAACTGTACCTTCAAAACTGAACGAACTATGCGCGAAGAAATGGAAAGGATAATTTTGATGAAGTAGCATATTATTTGCTTTGAACGATGTATTATCACATTATGCTGTCAATTTAGAAAGGTTTCAACCAAGTGGTGACCGCTGCTCTGCACATGAACACCTGAATTAGGAGGGAGCTTACGTTCGCCTCAGAGCGGCTCAGTCTACTATCGCGCTAATATTGCGTAAAAAGAGCCTAATTCTTTTCGAATTTCTAAATCATTACAAACTGACTCATAAAGAAGGGCAAGTTAAATAATAAAGAATTAAAATTTATTCAGTTTTGTTTAAAAGAATTTTTTGTTCCATTTTTCTCCAACTTTGTGTCTATTTTCGGTTCCTAGCTCTGAAATGCATCAACCACAACTAGCGTGCAACATCAAGTGCAACAATTTTGGGAGGTAAAACTTTTTGAAGTTTCTGTGAAAAACACTTTTTATGGTATATATTTCTATGAGAAACTGAAAAATCTCCCCTGGAACAAAAAGCATTGTTCTCATCGAGTTACACGAATATACCAAGTTTAGACTATGGTCCCCAAAGTGGTTGGTTCCTTTAATTAAGCAGTTAGCAGTGAGCGTACTACATGACCTCTTGTCGTCTCTTCTTTATTGGAAACTCTAATTGCATTGTGAAAGCAACGAAACAACTGAAAAAGACTTAATTTTGATAAGCATAATTTTATCTTTCTTCATAGAAACATCAAAGGTCATTGAGTCCACGTGAAGCCGGGAATATTGGTCGATGATGGACCGAAGATACATGAAGGCTCCACGAAGAGGATGAGCTGCGTTGAGCCCTGCGCTGGCGGTTGGGTGCGCTGAGAACTCATGGCACCATCCAGCCCACGTTGCTTTTGGCAGACCAATCAGTACGGGGTAAAACGCCCTCAATTTTACGTCGAGAAATACAAACGGAGATCCTTTCACCTGAAACTGAACAATCAACTTTTTAGCTTTAGTTGAAATTCTAATCTGAACTTTTGAGGGCCGGAGGCAAGTTGCGGTAACTTTGCCCAAAGTTTGCGGTAAATATAGAGTCCTTTCGGTATATGAAGCCTGGGCCTCGATCCCTGAGCTGAAGATAACCTGCGGAAGAGGCCACTTGGGGAGCTCGGCAAGGTGATGGTCGAATGGTGAGGCAATTAACTTTTAAAAATGCAAATCATTTCCTTAAGAAGTGAAATTTCGCAAACAGTCGTTTACGGTTTGCAAATTTCTGGGCTTATTCATCTTAGTTGTGAACGGTGCAAGGAGAATTTTACTCTAAATTAAATTAAATAAATGGAAGCGTTCGTTGGACGGTGCAGAGCTAATGGCGTTCTTAACCCTTAATTGCATAGTGTTCCTTTTATGCACACCTGATGGTAATAATACCGAATAAGTATATTTAAAAAAAAGGGAAATGACAGAAAGTGTTTTGTTGATCCAAATAAACTAACTTGTGAACACCAACAATTTTCGAAATATAAGGGGCAAATATTTTATTTTACGTATACTGTATTCAATCATTTTCAAGAAATTTGTAGGAAATTAAGTTATATTATTCCAGATTCATAACACTGATGATAATCTAGTGAATCAAAAGGTCTAGTTTTGACGTGAAGGAAAGTTATTACAATGACTTCTCTTGGTGCGGGTTTCTTTGCCTTACTTTTTATCTCGAATGTTTTATTGGTGGTGCAGTGCTTCTACATTTTTCTACAGTAACAACTGACACATGAATGGTAAAAGTGACATAAAATGAAGTAATTAATTAATTTGTATTTTTGGTACTTCATGATTTCAAGGAATCCCTTTTATTTTTGGAATTTAGCAGTGTTTTTTCTTCAAACTTGATTTCTGACGCCAATAACTTGTTGACTACAAGTTTATTTAAAAATGTTCAAAATTTATATAGTAATAAACTTTGCTTAAATAGGTTAAGGGTCTGGAACCAATGTTAAGGGTTTGTCTGATCATAATCAGCGAAGCTCCTGTGTTCGCTGCAAATGTGGAACAGCGCGGGTTTTTATACGAGGAGATCAAAGGACAGTTGCAATAGATCTCCATAGATCTTCATAGATCTATAGATCTTCAGCGTCCATAGATCTTCATGGAACTTCTTTTTTTTTTAATATAAATCGGCATTTTAGATAAAGAATTATTGAATGTGTGACATCTATAAAATAAATTTATGATTTTTGCCTCATGTGCTTAGAAAAATGCGAGCATCTTGCAGCCTGAATCTCCCGAATTTACAGTTAACGAGCTTCCGTGGAATAAGTTCTGCAACGAGTGCGTGCTTCACTTCAGCAATGTTACAGCACCCGCCCCAACACATGCCACTCCAGTTCACCTTTAATGCCCCAAATTACTTCGACGATAAAGCTCCATTTAGCCATGTACGAAACGCTAGCTACAGCATTTCGTGCTGATGGAGTGATGCGGCAGTTAGCAATTGTCATGAAAAATGAACAACATGCTTACGAAAGTGGATTTTGCAGTCCGTAGAAAGGGTAAAGGGCTCGATCCCGCACACCGCCCGTCCTGCCACAGAGTCGGGGTCTCGCACCCCGAATGTGGGGGCAGCGGTGTACGTACCCGCAGCCCCAGGCTTCCCGACACCGCATGGTGCCAAGATATTTGATCGATGTCGGTTGTTTTGCTGGTTGAGCTTCAGTTAGTGCTATAGTGTTATTATGCAGGCGTCTTTGAGGAGCTCATTATGTGGAAACTCGCTAAGATAACTGCTTTAGGTCAGTTCTAGGAGTAGAGGGATGAAAAAAGAAGAAAAACTACGAGGGAAATAGCGTGGCGAGGGAAGAGGGAGAAGATTGGCCAAACACGAATGCGTAAACTATCGCTGCCCAGCGGTCATGTATTACTACTCCCGAGAAGCTTTAAGAGCTGGGCCATAAACCGAGGCAGGTTATAAACAACTTCCTAATTAACCAGCCTTTTCTACGCGTGCGCTGCCACAGGCAAGCACAAGCCAGAATTTGCGTTGCCACAGGCACGCACAAGCCAGAATTTGCGCTGCCACAGGCACGCACAAGCCAGAATTTGCGCTGCCACAGGCACGCACAAGCCAGAATTTATGCTGCCACAGACACGCACGAGCCAAATCTAGAAGTTTCAGGTCAGAGAGTAACATGAAGGAAAATTTCCCGCCTGAATCAAATCATGCTACTTCCTTTTGGGTCTTTGTTCATTGCTCGATTTTGGAGACAAAATTTCATTTCACGAAGTTATTATTTGACGATTGATTCTTAGTGTCACTGATTTCGTTGAATTCATAATTTTTCTGAGGGGCTGCCCTATGTTCTTGAAACAAAAACTTGAAAGTTCAAGAACAAGGGATTTCATGAATAGTACGTTGGACACCACCAATCTTCGCTTGGTTTTAATTCGAGATAACTTTCATGAGTTCAAATGCTAACGTTACCGTAGTGCTAAATTAAGTGTTTAGCCGTGCATGTTTCATTCAATAATGCCTAATGAGAGTTTTCATCTTTTCAAAACTAAAAGTGAAATAAGTTATTATTTTGACTAAAGAGCGTTTGAAACACCTGGAGAGCGTTTGAAACATCGTTCCGGCCGGCACGCAGTGAACCTCTCCGACTCAACCCGTGCATACGCGACCGAGTGTGCAGAATTTTTGTAACTTTTTTAATGATAGTATTGCCGACTGATATTTCGTAGTGTGGAATGAAACGACTGTATTTCATAAATCGTGGGTGTAGCATGACTCCAAAGTGATGATGATGTAAATGGCAGAAGGATGGCTGGGTCAATACGACAGATCTGTCCAAATGATCAATGTTGATTTAAGTAACTGTCTTACCGTTAATTACCTTACATTTTCTCTCCGAACAAGTGTAAAAAGGATAAGAATAAATTATTCACAGCTATTCAGAATCAAATTTGTTGAAACTAGTAATAGTGAACTGAAATATCAAAATGGGTCAGTTTGTAATCAGAATGTGGTACCTTTTTTGAGCAGCTTTTTTGTTAGGTCACCTTAGCTATAGATAAGCCTTTGGGACTTCTATCTTTCGTGCCACTTTGCTTCTTTCAATTTTCTTACCTTCTTCGCTATCTCTTGTGTGTCTTTTCTTCCACTTATTTTTTAACTTGCTGTTTCTATGAGCAGGGAATCTTGTGTGGGAACACACCTGAGCATAGATTCCATGTTTTCTAAGCTCCATCCTAAATGGTCTTTTCTTGTTGCTCTCTTGAGATCTCTTTTGGTGTGGCTAGTAAGCTTTAAAATAACTAATAACCATTCTAATTTGTGCAGCCTTTTATGTTAAATACGGGCTCAATTTGCCTTGCTGTCTAGTACATATGTATGAGGATCTGCCACTGCTACATCATCTGAAGCAGCAACGGCTGGCATCCATGTCGTGGCAGCTTTGTTTTTCCGTTGCAATTTTCCGAACTTTATGTTACGCTACCGCTGTCCAAATTTACCCACCAAAAATAATAACCCATGAAAAGTAAGGGTTCAGTACGCTTTCGAAGCTTTACTTTTTACGCTTCTTCTACGTTCATGTTACCATTTGTCTATAACGAGTACACTAAATAGCAAAAATAATTTTTTCGGCAATTGCAATGGTGTCATAAATTAAGTACAGTAAGTTGTTGCATAGAAATTTGCTTGTGTAGATCGTATTTACATCACAAAACCATTAATACAGCTAACGTCGAATTATTTCCAGTAACTACAAACGGTACCCTGAATCTGCTACCGCGTCTGATCAAAATTACGCACCATCGCCAGAACACGGTAACCAAATAACTCATCTTTTATCCGACGGATTATTGAAATTTTTGGTTGAGTTAGCGCGTAAAGATCCGTACACGAGCTTGGAGAAAACTGCGGTGAACTTCCCATTCCCAGCGATTCAATGTTCAGGATTCTCCGATACCATTTAAGGCGAGTGGCATCCAAGAGGAAGCGGTGCATGCTGTTGTATTTGAAGCATCCAAGAGGAGGCGGTGCATGCAGTTGTATTTGAAGCATCTAAGAGGAGACGGTGCATGCAGTTGTATTTGAAGCATCCAAGAGGAGGCGGTGTATGCAGTTGTATTTGCGAGAAGAAGCTGGGCGATGGTGACAAGAAAATGTGTTGATAGAAATCAAACGAAATACCCGCAGAATTTTAATCTTTTCTGATGTAAAATTGAGCTACAGTTGCCGTTACCAACAAAAGCTGCATACAACAGTGGGAAACTGAACAAGCGGAAAATTGCCGTGTCTGGCGGTGTGGACTGCCGGGCCTAAGGTATAGAGGAGGAAAGACGATGTTCTAAAATAGCATTGTTTGCTGTGTGGTACGAAGTTCCTGGGTAATGAATTGGAGAAGATGATAGTATATAATATTTTACCATCTTTTTTCGTATTGAGTATCATTCAAAGTCTTTTGCCCTATGTCGCAAATTAAATTAAGAAACAAATTCTTAGATGTTATAAGTGCTATTGGTATTTCAAAACCTTTTATTGAATGCATTGAATGCTTTTTATTGAATGCTTTGATTTGTTGCCGAATTAAAGCATACGTTGGAGCTCGCATGATTGCCATCGGAGCAATCATGGAGCCAATATGGGGCAGCGACGGCACCAGAACTGGGAGTGAGAGAGCGGCTCAGGCGTGTTGTAGCCACAATATTTCGGGTCCTGTTCCATGTGGGTTGCATTCCAAATGGGCTTTGAACTTGCTCAATGAAATATAACTGCTGACTGACGGTTATAAATTGACTTCGTTTTTAAATTAAAAGTTGACACGAATAAGTAAACCCATCCAGGATAAATATTTTTATTTATGTTTATTTCTATTTCACAGGAAACACAAAATATTGCGATCTAAAATCGTCGAGACCATCACTTTCCACTTTTGGGCAAACATAGCTGCAATTTTCGAACAAATTATTCGTAAGTTATTCTCCAAAGATCTTTAACTCCGCACTCAACTCTTCGTTTCATGGTCATTTAACGAGAAGCAAAATTGTTAAACTCCCTAGCAGAATGCAAAAGCTGATTTTTTCTTTTAAGCCCTCAAAATTTTGGAGCAGAGCAACCACTGTTGCAGAATTTAGCGTTTTTTGAAATTGTCACGACCCACAATTTTCAGCTTTGCTTCCTGTGCGTGGGAGGGAAGAGAAAAGAACAACAAACCTGAGGAGACTTCAACCTCACGGTGACAAAATGTCTCTCGCACACTGCTAGCATATGATGGCTCTCGCACACTGCGAGCATAGGATATCTCTCGCACACTGCGAGCATAGGATGTCTCTCGCACACTGCGAGCATAGGATGTCTCTCGCACACTGCGAGTATACAAGAGCAGGTTTGTGGCACCACCAGCATTGAAAAACAGACTTGCGAAAAAGCTCCAGATTAGCGAATTTTGAGGTCGATGATGAAATTGCAGCGGGAGGCTTGGGTGGCAATTTGATGAGCAGGAAGCGCATTTTGAGTGCCTCTTGTAATTTGCACCCTGGCCTTTGCACCCAGGCCTTTGCACCCTGGCCTTTGATTTGAATCGATCCGCACCACCTGGACGGCACCCTCGGCTCTCGCCACGACCTGCGCCGGCGTTTGCGAGGCTCCTGCCGTATGTCTTTATTTGCAGAAAATTTTCCCCTCAATCATTGAAAGTTTTGGTGACGCGGAGAGAATGTCCTCGTCCCAGCGCTCCAAGTGCCTGGTCACCGGTGTCCAGGGTTGGTATGCGCGCTATGCAATGTTTGGTACGCGCGTTATGCAATGTTTGGTACGCGCGTCATGCAATGTGTGGGACGCGCGTTATGCAATGTTTGGTACGCGCGTTATGCAATGTTTGGTACGCGCGTTATGCAATGTTTGGGCGCGCGTTATGCAATGTTTGGTACGCACGTTATGCAATCTTTTCACGCGCGTCCCAGTGTTGGTACCCACGTTATGGGATGGCAGTTATGCCTGTCAACGATATGCTCGTGCTGAGCGTGTTTGCTCGCATTAGGTGTGCGTGCTCGTATTGCGAGGGATTGCTCGTAATGCGTGAAAACCACAGGCAGACCTTTCATGCACGCCTGTCAGGTAAGCCTGTAGGAACATTAGGTGAGGTATGGGGGACTGCAGCGGTACGAGCTGTAGTGCATTCGCTGAAATGCTACAGGACACTAGACTCGTATGCAACAACCAGAGCTCGTACGCAGCAACCAGAGCTCGTGTGCCTGCTTGTCATACCTGCATGAGAGCAGTGATGACTCTGCCAGCCTGTGGTTCACTCCATGGCTGGAGTAAACATCAGAGTGTGAAACGCTTCTGCTAGTATTGCTGTTACCTGCACCAGGTAATAGAGAATATGTTTCTACTTAGAAATGCAAGATTACCCAAGTTGTACAGAAATTGTAGGGACTGGGCGCATACTTCGTTTCGTTGCTGCCCTTTTCTCGAGTTGGAGTGGACGTGAGACGCATTGTCTACAAGGCTCCCAAAAAGTTACAGCGCCATAACCGAATTTCTCCTGAGTCCGAGATATCCTTCCTCTGTAATGGCTTGTTGCACGTCACTGGGGTCCAGCATCCTCAACCCCTTCCCAGATAGCAGTAAGAGTATTAGTTATGGTAATAGTAGTAGTAGTAGTAATAGTAATGCAAATCGTAATAGTAATGGTAATGGTAATGGTAATACATAGTAGTAGTACGGGTAAGAGCGCTTTTGTAACTCAGACTACTTGGCGCCGAATGAGAAGGGAACATTTAGTATATAGTATGGAACGTGGAATCTATGCACAAGGTGTGTTCCCACACAAGACTCCCTGCGCATAGAAACGGCAAGTTAACTCAAAGAATTGAGATTTCCCAGTGACGTGAGCGGAAAGAAAATATTAAGAATCTAAGTATGATACAATTATTAGCATCAGATGGTGTGGAGTTATGATTGGTTTGAAATAGTGCGTTGGACCTCTGAACGAACTATCACGAGATATCTCGTCGCCTTAGTCGTTAAATTCACACTGTCGATTACACAAACCGTGGCACTGCACAATCTAATTTTTCGGGATAATTAGCAGGGGCTATTTCACTAGGGAAGAGCGATAGTTGAAGAACAATTTTTGAGCGTTATAGTAGAGCAAAGGAGGTCCCTGTGATATCATTACCTGTGAAGACGATATTGAGTTAGAAAATGAGTTGGCTTGTGCTCAAGAAGTCATTGAATCTGGGCTCAAAGTGCTGTATGAGGGTTTCAATGAAAGTTTAAGATATTTGTATATTCGTGTATGCCTTAAAAAGACCTTTAAAATTCCGAATCCAATTAGCTAGAGACCATCTGATTCTGAAAGAAGGCTACTGATATTTTCTATCTCATCAAATGATTGGCACAAAACCTCATAAATAGCGTCACCCAAGATTTGGATAACCATATTCTTATTCTTGGAAAACAGCAAAGAAATTCTGTATTTTCAATCAATGGCTGCAGTAAAATAGTTAAAAATCCTCTAACACGATACCATCTGGTCTACCTGCGTTAAGAACTAGGTCACGGATCACAGGTTTTTCTTTAAGATGATCCTAAAGATCCAAGTGTCTGCAGTTGAACCGTCCTGCGTGGAAATTGGAGTCAGCTTCCTGTAGTTATATACAGATGCAGCTCAGCCCAGCAGGGCAAGAGGCAGACCAAACAAGCAGCAGAACAGAGCGCCTTCACGGGTCCCAGCCAGCGGTCCAGGTCGTATCAGAGGATGTCTGACAGACGTTGTGGAATCAGTGCTAATTCTTTCGATGACATGCATCCATTCAGCTACGTAGCAACTTTCTCAAGTGCGTCTTTACAAAAAACAATGTACATGCATTATAGATACGGTGTCACGTTATTGATAATCTAGTGCTAAGAAAGATAGTCTTGTATAAATTGATTTGTTTATTGGTTTGGCGTCACGCTCGGTAACCGTCTGACCATCGGGGAGGGAGGTCACGCCCGTCGCCGCTGTGGAAATATTTCGATATTTTTAACACGGCGCGCGACGGGTCGTAGACATTTTGTCCATTGGGGAACTAGCGGTCGGCGAGCGTCGCTGACAGAGTTGACCTGACACGGAGATTCGACTCTATTTAACTGTTCTAAGTTTCCTTCACAAATGCGAAGAAGTAAGAAATATTAATTTTTGGAGGCAATGGTGTCGTCAAATATATCCTGCCGTCCAGAGAACAGCAGAGTCACTTGTTCTTTTTGAGATACAGCAGGTCCGATCATCAAGCAATACCCCATTTGAGGAGATAAAAAGTACAGTAAAAAGAGCCGCACCAAAAGAAGTCCTGTGTCAAAATTAATTTTAACTCCCATCTAAAAGAAAACAAATGTTTCGAGTCACTAGACTCGTCATCGATTGTAATCATCTGAGACGATAATACAAAATTTACTGCAATTTTTTTTTGAAAGCCCGTTTGAAGATGTCAGACGGCTACGTTTAAGTAAAGTATCAGAAATCACACTCTTATCAACGTTAACAACAGGCGTGTCACCAAGCCTACGCATCGATCGAGGTGTGTAGATCTGTATTGACATGTCATTTAAATTCTCAACACATTTCGTCCGTTACTTTATTTTTAAATTTTAAATTCCGCTCACTTCTGGTAAACTGAGTTCATGCACTGAATTTTGCCGCGTGATTGGTAAAGTTGAAGTCATGACCTCCGGAAATTTAGATTCGTCGTTTACTAATCGGACGACGTCCACTTCAACTGTCCCCGAGTGCTGAGGCGAGGCTGGTGTCTGGTTCTGACCCCAGCTCGGATTGATTTAACTTCCGTTGTGACAGATGGATACAATTTTCTTGTTCACGATGTATTTGTGTGGTCAGCCTGTGCAACCTGTGAATTTATGGAGCTTTTGAATACGATACAGTTTCGTTCAAGTTTCGTTCGTGGCGCAATGTGTCGTTGAGTACGACACATTGCGCTGGGTCCGTTCAAGCAAACGACCGTTCTATCATTTTATTTGCTTCTTATTACACGCTCTATTTGCCTCTTATTACACGCTCTATTTGTCTTTCATTGCACGTCATATTTTCTTTCTACGACGCAAATTTTTCGTGTTATTTGATGCTCCCCTTAGAGTTGGCACCGCTCTATGCGTAGGACGACTGTAAAGTGGTTGTTTGGTGGAACCGATCTATCGCTCTAACTTGGCGGACGACTGCAGAGCGGTTGTTTGCTGGAGTCGATCTAGCGCTTTGTGCGGAGGTCAACGGTACCTCTTCGCTGAGCAAAGCATCGTCCCTGAAGTAGCTTGTTAAAATGGCGTAGTCCTTCAGCCATCATGAGCTAAAAATAAATTTTACTCAACACTGCAACAAAATTGCGCGGTGAAGGCTAATCCTTTCCACCCGGCTATATGTTCTAAGTTATTTTACAGTGATTTTTGGTGTTAATTATGTTTATGTACCTGTTATATGGTAACTATGCGAAGAAATTAAGAAGTATATAATTCTATTAAATACTGACCTGGGACATCAAAGTCCCGTCAGGGCTCCCGGTACTTGTATTACGGAAAATTTGAGGCGGGACTTCCGAGTCCCTTCAGAGTGGAAAGGGTTAAAATCATAATATACGCCGATGCTTACAGCTGGGTCTCACCCTGAGCAGCCGCCGTGCTTCTCTCGGCAGCGGACGCGCTTGTCCTCCGCTTTGTATGACTTTTGCTGAATTGAAGCCCTTTGCTCTGAGGTTGGTATTCGAGAGTTGAAATTCTCTTCCACTTCCACGAACCGATAGCAAGCTTTTGTCGTTCAAAAATAATGGAAGCGATAATGCACGCACAATACAGCGATTATTTGGTCGTGATCTTTCGTAGAAGTATGAATAGAAATGATGGACGGTTTGATTCTCGTTCTTTTTTGATAAGCACATCATTGTTCTTGGGGAGGGGGGGATGGGAGGAGAGCTAGCTAAGCGCACGCGCTATTCTTGTATTGTAAGGAACGGCATGATTTGTGAAGGTGTGAAGGTTACGCCCGACTGAAACATGCAACTAGTTATACGATATATGAATAGAGACGAGGAGACGGGATTTGTGGTGCGCCAGTTGCAGGTAGACCTGACCTTCACAGAGGTTTGGTTTGAGCTTGATAATTCAAGGTTGATGGTAATTTAAGGATGTGATTTGAAGCAAATGTTACTGTCAGGAGATATTATTAAACGTTATTGTTAATCGAGTCTTGATTTTCAAAGCTCCCTTCCCAGACATTTCACAGCTTCGCTTTGTCAAGTACCTAATCCAAATGTCTATGATAATCATGAAAGTTCGTTTTCCTTTTGATGTTAAATTCACAGTTTCTCAAAATTCACCAGCTGACAGAAGCTTCTCAAAAGAATACCTGCGTCATTTATGTTAGTCGACTTGTTCTCTAAATTCATGAAGGTGGGCTGTTTTTTTCTGAATTCATATTTGTTTAGTAAATAAAAAATTTAGCCGTCCAAAAATTTTCGTTCACTTTTGATGAAATAAGATAGTCTTCAGTCTCCGCTAGGGTGTCGTAGTGCCTCAAGTACAGGAGCGAAATTAAAATATGTTAGATGTCTAGTGAGGAGGTTGGTGTTCCTTGCTTTTTTGGCATCTTAAAAAGTTGTAGCAAAAGTCATGCAATTTGCTTCTGATTTTCTACTGAAATTCTTCGCACTGAGTTTATTTATTTATTTTTCAGGTGAGGCTCAGGTCTAGGGATGGAGAGCAACGTGAGTACAATTCTAGCTTGTAAAGAGTGACACACAAAATCGGGAACTTTTAAAATGTGTAGTGATTTTTTTAACAATATATTTAACAGACATTGATAATTTGAAATTCTGTCTCTTATAAGGCAAGTAGTAGTGGTTCAATTGCTGACAATAGATTTTTCATTCCAATTGAATTTCGAAAGCTCCCGTTTTTCTGTGTCACTGGGTTTTACATGTGATCACAGGTGGTCAAAAAGCTCCTAATTTGTAAGTGAAGTCATTAAATCTTTACATTGCAGAAATGCGCGTAAATGTGCCAATTTGAGCTTCAGAACACTCCCATAACTGACAAGTGCTACGGAGGCATAGTACAAGTCAGACAGAAAAGCGAGCGAATCAAACACTGCCGAAAAAATGATACTAAATATCCCGTAGTGACCATGTGACAAGCACCAGCTTATAATGATGTAGATAGAGCCAATTAAGCAGTGCTGCTACATGAAGTGTAAACACTCTCTGATGGTACTCATAGAAGATTCATCTTATCACATTCATGAATTGCATATTATTATACCTAATTCGAATGTACTGATGTACTTCCACGCTTTCATACTTTACGTCATGCGAGCTTATTTGTAGGTAAAAACCGTGGCAAGATTTGTGTTAAAAAATGAAGGCTCCATCGCTCCAGCCGAAATTGAGCAGTTCCAATTTTACTCTTGGTGTGCTTATATATGCGATGATTCTGTGATTATCACAAAATGATTGTGTCCATCAAGGCTGACCTACAGTAGTCCCGCGCGGGACCCTTGCAATACCTGCGTATAATGGCGTTTATAAGTACACTTTGCATCCAAGTTTGCATCTCAGTGCCATTTACTTGGGCTCTTTCTGCCCGGAATTGAGAGGCGCCATTTGCGAAAGACGCATCGCTAAATTTCTTCTGGTGTTCCTGATCCTCCGCTGCCCTCGCAGCTCTGGGAGAAAACCACCGAGAAAACTGACTCCAAACCTCTTTATTAGTTGTTTTAAAATGAAGCTCCAAGCGGGAATCTGAATGAATTTCTTGAAAAGTTTCGCATGTCGCACGATCGCCAAGTTAGATGAAAGAGAGCCATGGGAGGACACCTCATTTTGCGCAGTGATGAAGCCTGAAAATAAAGCGTAATTTACTTTCCCTTTGATTTCAAAGCGGTCTCTTTGAGCACTGACACGTATTACACGCTTAATGCGTTCCAATTTTACGCCCAAGTGCCTAGGGTCGAAAATTCGAGAAGTTCGTCACGTCTTCTCAACGGAAGGCAACGCATTTTATGTCACCCTCCAGTAGCGTCGCCTGCACCTCCCTCTGTCTTTGAAGATCCGAGGCCGTTAATTGAGTTCTAGTAAACCTTGCATATAACAAACTTTGTTAACTTTTGTTACGTGAAATGGAGAAATAATTCTTAAACCATAAATTTATTTTGCTGAGTTAACGTTTGAAAGCTTGATGTTTAGATAACTGCTTTTTAAACTTTAGATAATAACTGTTATTAAAGCTTGTTGTTTAGATGAGAACTGTTCTTGAAAGATTGATTTTTAGATAACAACCGTTCATAGGAGCTTGATGTTAAGATGAGAACTGTTCATAAAGAATTAATATTTAGATATCAACTGTTCATGAGAGCTGGACGTTTAAATAAGAACTGTTCATTAACGTGACGCAGACGCCATCGCTAGTCAATTTTATTTATTCAAATACATTGAAAAAAACAGTTCTAGGTCCCTTTTTTCGTGCCCGTTTTTTTTAAATTCTATTTTCGCTTATTTTGACAGGAAAATGATTAGGGACAGCCTCGTACTTACGCCAGTGCCACAATTGGTCCGCAAAAAACTCGATGCACTTCAAGGCACATTATGTAGAGACTTAAATGGGAAAAAGATTGTATGAAGCAATATATGAAGTATGTACTTTTTATAAATGAGATGAGATCTACTCTGGATGGACCTATTAGAGTGGACGCTTACCATGGCTCATACTGTACATAGCAAACCTTTTGAGCTCGAGTCGTTCGTTCTAACCTAGTATGGACGAGCTTATTTAATAATTGAGTGAGATATTGCGCAAAGAGCCTTCCAAATTCGATACGTTTGTGTGCATGATTATGTTCTCCCAAGTTTTCAGGGAACCAACAATACACAACTTAACGGTTGAATTTCTGAGGCCATTTAAAAATGACAGTTGTCCCAGTAAGGCTGAATAGACTATTTAAGCTTGCACAACGGATATCTTGCACGACACAGGCCCTGTACCCGTGATGACCAAGCGTACGCCTGCTTCAGACGATCATACATTGAGTTTCTTACAGCCATTTTTCGAAACTGTGTTCGCCTGCGCCGCTCATTCCTGGATTCATGAAAACTCGTTTATTGTGAACTGCGACTTCAAAATAATACTCGAATCTCTTGAGCTTGTTTCGGTATTTTACTCAAAATTTCAAGATCTCAAAACGAGTCGAGCGACCTGATGTGCCCGAACTCTGACGAGAGTTTGCTCAGCTCCCATCTTGAGCCGAAGAATAGCGTCAGTGTTTTGAGTGTCTTTGAATACGAACACACTTTATCTCGTCAGTGAGCTCGGTTTTTGCTAGGGAACTGAGGGTACTGTAATAGCGGCTTTACTGGAGACGCCCTACCGGACTTGGCTACAGCCAAGCCTCGCATTCCGGGTCCGCAGTTAGATCAGACTTTCCGAGTTTTGAAAGTCGGTGGAGCGGATGGTGATTTGAGGCTTTAATCGAGCGGAACTGTTGGGTTCACTAGCATAGAATGATATTAATTTTACTAAACCTCTCATTAACAAACTGGTTGAAGAGACTATCTGTTGAAGTGAACATTCGCACATGACTGTCCAACGCACGTTCCACACCATATTTCTTCGAAGGGAAACTGTATTTCTTAGCACCGAACGTGGCTTCCAAACCACTTTTCGGCCACCGTTGTTGCGCAGCACTCGAATTGGTGCAGGGGCAGCCGCACCAATTCCAGCGACAGGGACAGCCCCACCTACAGCGCTAGCACAGAAGCAATAACTCGACCCTCGCTTGCCGTCTCTCACCAATTCCGCTTCATTCGCATTCGTATTTGATCGAGTCGGCTGCTGTTGTCGAGGCTGCGAGGGAGCTGGTGATTACAGGGTAAATTCTTCTCTCAAAACAGGAGATGGGCCTGAAATATGCTGGAGGGAGGGAGCGAGAGAGGGGAGGGGGGTAAATAACCGGGTAGTTAGAAATTTCTTAGTTGAACTCAGTGAGTCTCGGTGAATGAAACTCAACAACCTTTGTGATGAATATTTTGGTCCACTGAGCTGGAAAAAAATGTTTCCGCGGCTAGAAGGCTAATAAGAAGTACGGAAATTCTGCTAAAACAATCTTAGCAAATATGAATGGTGATTGTCATACACATTCAATTGAGAACTTTAGAGAACCTTAACCCTTTTGAAGCTTCGCAAGCATTCATGTAGTCGTGTAGGCGTGCTCTCAGGTACGCATTTCACTAAACACATAACCTAACCCAGATAGTTACACGCAAGTGCGCGTAAGTACAATACGGAAGGCTTAATCGTTCGCGCACAAGTCCTGTAACTTCAAAATTGTCCTTGGTGACCTTTTGTGGTCTTGACGCCCACATTCTGAAGCAACGTCAGGTCCTAACTTCCATAAAGTTTTACTGCGCATACTTAACGAGTTTTTAAGTTACATCATTATGACTGAAGTTCGTCCGACACATTTTCGCTGGAGGCCCGCTCGAGGTGCTGGCGGTCAGGAGACGCTAGGTCGATACATGCGATTTGTGACACGTCAAGAGACGTCACACTGCATGTGAGGAGGTACGGGCGCTAGTTCTTATATTGTCGTACGAACGAGACCTATTATTACCGGTGTTGCTTCGTAATCCATTATTATTATTACCTCTTGTGTCTCCATGCAGACGGAATGGGCGGTAAATCTCACGCGAAACTGTAAATTTCTGTATCACTGATACGGACTTCCTTCTCTGACACAAGCTCGCTAATTAGAAATACGTATAAGAGAATCTGGACTCGGTAATTTTTTACTAATTCCTTCCGTGCGTAAATAAAATAGGTTTGTAAAAAATACGCAAGCCTGTCGTGCTACTATATTGAATTGATTCATATTTAAGTATGTACACGATTTCATGATCGTTTTTTTCAACTTATATTGTTAGCTGGTATTGCCTTTATATTTTTTCAGCTGTCTGAGTGAAGAGCAGAGAAACTATTGTAGGTGAAGGCTTCACCGTTTTATTCTTATTTTTCCTCTTCGGAAGTGCAAACGGTCTCCATGTAAGAGGAAATGGTCCGGACTTTCGATTATCACCAATTTTTTCGTTAAGGTTTTTGCTAACATAATTCATTGTGTTGATTTTGAGGAGAAATTAGCATGGGTAAGTTCCCGAGTCGCTTTGCCTCTGCAGAACTTCTTAAGTGACAGCAGTAAACAACAAAGTTTGTGATAGCTCGATCTAGCGGTTAGGGATGGAGTGAACGCCTTGTCATTTGTCTCCATGAACGCTTAATGACTAACTTCTCTCTCCGTTAATATCGATTGTAAGCCGCGACTTACAACTCCCTGGGATTAAATATATTTGCATTTTAGCCGCTCACATTGGATAACTCTACAGCTTTTTACTTAAAAATATCCGTGTTGGCATCGACACAATGCTAATATCGACACGGTGACATGGAATGCATTCTATTTAATAAATAGATAAGTGTAGCTGCCCGAATAGATGTGTGTGTGTGTCTATCATTAATTTCATTCCCTCAAAAAATAGCTCTGAGTGTTAATATCTCCAAGAAAAGATTTGTGATTTCATAGCATTGGAAAGATCTAATCACTCTTGCACTTTCTTCTTTTAACTTATTGTCAACGCATGTCGGGAATATGTACATATGTATATATTTTGGGCCACCAGACGTGAATATCTATCCGAAATCTCCTTACATTTACACGTCCAAAATTCACTCTAAGCACGTTATTTTGCTAAATATGACTTTAACTTTATATTTATCATATCTTCAGCCACGAGCGGTACGACTTGAGCCCGTATAGGTGCTCATCAATTGACTTCCAAAAGTAACGCGGTCCCATTTCACCAGTCCTGGGGATTTATTAGATTCCTTTGCACAGCACCAGGCCCTAGGCGGGCATACCTAAACGGTTGTCCCCCATATTTGAATTCCTTAAAACTCGAGGCAGAAAGTGCTGATGCACTTGCATAGTTGTTCGTGCTATGTGGCACGCGCTGTCGATGGGCTTTGCTGGCAAGAGTCGGAACTACTCGTGAAATAGTCTTTGGTAAAATGGACAGCTCATATGATGACGTGCCGGAGAGTTTAGTTTCTTAATTGTTAATATCATAATTGTTAGTATCGTAATTTTTAGTATCGTAATTGTTAGTATCATAATTGAAGGACGGAGGTTTGCAGCTGAGCGATTTTCCAGCTGTTGCCATGGAAACATTATAGTGCGGATGTAAACTAGCAGGCGCCACATTATGACCGGCTTTTTTTGCGTAGTTCAACGTCAAATTTTGGCGCCTTTCCGCGGTCGAAGTATAAATTTCCATGTCGTGATGTGGGTTCAGGAGGTCGCGTTCATTATCGGGTGATTTAAAATTCCAATAATTACTTCAATGTAATCAATTTGGCCGATTAATGTGAAGCTCATAATCTCAGGCGCTGGAATTAAACGAAAAAGTGGCATTTTAATTAGCAGCATCACCACACGAAACGCTCATTCTTCATGCAGTGAAACACCGCCACCGAAGCAGGGGGCCGTAAACGTGCGTGCATGTCACCTGATCAGCAAATCCAGGTAGTGCAAGCACGGAAATGCAGTGCAGCTTGTTTACCTGGCGTTCGAAAAATGCATGGAATAATTGGTGGCTTTGTTAGGTTTCATCTTAGGAAAATCGCATGGAACTGAACGTAGGATTCAGGGTCCTAGGGAAGGTAGATAAGGATGTCCCACAAAATCCTGCGCTGTGCTTTTCGTGGAGAAGGATGTTGGTGAACGTAGAGCACGACGTACTGTAGAAGTGTAGGACGTAATTGAAGCATAATGTCCAAAAAATTCAAAGCTCTCTTGTAATTCCATGCCATTCACATGAGCATGAATGTGCTAAGATTTAAGGCGATCCACCTCAAATTGTGTGCTTTTACGTGAAGGTTTATTTCAATACATGTAGAATTCCAAGGAAAAGAAATGTTAATTGTTCTGTTGGATTGTCGACGGCGGAGCATCACTTTAAAAACAAGCATTCTTGTTCTGCTTCTTTGATAGCATCCAACAAGTTATTTTTCCTCTGAAAGTTCCGCCGCTAGATCAAGATATTCTGTTTTATTCTTCCTATGAGCTGAAGTCTCGACCTCAGCTAAATAAAATTAAACTTCATGACTTTTCAAAGAGCGAGATCGCATTTATAACTCTGCTTCTTCATGTTGAAGTCGAGTGGCTTCACGCATTTAGTCGAATGCAATAAAGCTTTTATCGAATCGCACTCGGACAAAAGCGTGATAGGAGCTTCTCCCTCCCCCCCGTCAGCAGCACAGAGTACAAGTCGGGGCTTGTGACGATTCCTCACTTCACATGAGAAGGTCGCAGCTTTGGAATAGGTCAGGGACTGAATTAAGGAGCAGGGCGGCAGCGTAAACACGCTCAGGAGCTGCAGCCGTACACCTGCCGGAGACGGAAGACGAACAACATCATCTGGTGTGCGAAAAGATGGTCGCTGTAAAATGAAATATTTTGCATGGAGATACTTCCGCAGTTACTATTTAAACAGGGGCTCCTCACCGCGCTGCCATTACGCGATGTGTCACGTTTGTTCTTCGGTCCCTGGAACAACGCAGAATATATTGTCTACGCAATATATAACTGTATCTCTTCATTATCGAGTTTGAGAATTTTTATATTTCGCGGTTATTTGGCTTCCTTTAATTATCACACCTTGGCTATCTCTTCTTCACCGTTTCTCTCTCCTGATTGTGTTGTGTTCGTGTGAGATGGTCGCTGTCGCTTGAAGCAATAGGTGAATAGCTGTGTACGCTCGATCTGCAAAATTATTTGAGGTATCTTGAATGTAGCTTTAACCTCTCGGTATGATAAACATGGAATTATATATGCTAATTAGATTTTGAAAATATTCGCCTAATTTACCACTAATTAATGGCGAACTCGTATATGAATTTTCGGAATCGGGAGAAAGTTGTAGTTAATTATACTCTTGATAAAGAAAAGAAATCATACGAACTCAAATTTTCTGTGGCCTTCAGTGAAGATAAATTATGGTATATATTATCTTGGCATCCAGTTCCTAAGCCCCCTCTCACTTACAGCCTTCTTATTCGTAGGAGCAGACAACATTCCAGTGAAGCCCTCATGATGATCTCTATATTTCGTTTAATTCCAAGCGAAATTCTAGACGAAGGCAAAATCTATTCTAAGTCCAGGTGCAGCTTTCATCATCCCATTGGCGTGGTCCATCATCTCGTATTCAAAGGATGTTGTTGCCGAAGGGAAAAAATATCATCAAGGGAACCTCAGCACCCTTGTGCTTTTCGTCCTGTGCTCCAACAAACTTCTAATTTGTTTGTGGCTGTCAAACTCTCTCGATAACAAATTTCCTTCCAGGAAACTTCTCTCGAATGAGGTCTAAATTTTTATAAAACCGAGTTGAAACTGTTACATTTTGAGCTATTGGCAGGTATGTAACATTTTATAAAGATTGCCGATTTCCAAACCGGCCCACCATAGCCTCTGTCGCTTCCCCACCACTTCGGTTGGTACTATCTGCTGCTCATAGATTTGTAGCCATGACCTCTGGCACGAGCACAGATTTGTAGCCATGACCTCTGGCACGAGCACAGCCGCCTGCCATAATCGAGCGAAGGGAATACGAGGTTCATCATGCCACTATGGGTTGTTTTCAGTTGTTATCCTTGAGAAAACAGAGATATCAATTATGTCCTGATCACGGTAGTATCCGCATGACTTCGAGTCTATGTAAATGCATCATAGGGCAAATTTGCGCAATGAGTTTTGTTTAATACCAGTCAATCCTTTTGTAGCATATTCTAACACTTCTGTGGCACTTGTGCACATTTTGTCCGCATCCTCAGTACTCATAGGCACTAAGTTAGTCAACAGAAGACAGAATAGTTTAACCATAATCGCAAATGATATTGCATGGCTCACCTCGTCACCATCGAGGAAGAATTCATGATTTTCAAGCCCTATTAGCTTATTATTGGTCCCCATATTCACGATTAATTTTATATTTTTAAATTACTCCCAACGTAAATGGAAACGAAAACCAAGAACTCCGATGTTTCACAACATACGCTGGACTACAAATAATTATTAGCTAAATGAAATGTGTCCGATTTATTCGAGCGCTACTTGACGGAATGTTACGAGCAATTCACAGAACTTTTGTAATTCTTGCACCAAAGTCTTAAGCAACTCCTTACATGGACCTCGTCAACTGCCTCCACAGCAGTTATCAGTGCATTCTTTTTTGCTCTGGACTAACCCAAGTTCTTTCGTTGCACGCTGTCATTGCAGTAATCCATGAAGCATTTAAAACGTTGGGGTTTTGGTTCATTTGAGGTTTTATTTGACCTTGTTAGTAATGTGATACAGAGCAAGATGTTGGAGCAGGTGGTCTTGCCTAACGGGAGTGTGCATGGAACCTTACACTTACTGCACTGCTCGTGCAGGAATCGATTGCAAGCATTCTTGGAATTTTTCGTGTAAAATTTCATTGAATATTTTTTTGTATAGACCGTAAAAGTGTCTACGTGCTGATCATAATTTGATACACCGTGAATAAAGAAAAACTTCATGGTCTTTCCGTCCCACTTAATTGTCACGTTCAAAAATGGAAGTAAACGGAGTTCATGCTTATATTGCTGCTTTTATAATGCATCCATCAACATTTGACGCCCCCAATAATCCATTTGAGAGCTCCTCACTTGAGCGTTTCCCACGTGTCTTTTTTTTCCCTGTCTAATCTAGCGTTGGATAACGGCTGTCCAGGAAAGGAATTCGGATGGAGAACACGAGGCGAGAATTTTCTGTACAACAATAAACTAGTGCTGCGACATGAGGCTACTTCTTCTGTAGACTTTTGAGATTTTATGCCCCCCATGAATGTATGTATTTCAGAGATACCTGGGGCTCGTTGCCAACCTTTTTCGACAATAACTGAGCTGCACATTCCCTTATTATTCTGGCACCCGAACTATTCAAACAGATGGAATGATATTTCCAGTGATGAGTTATAATTATCGTGCCAATTTAACTGAAGGACTCTTTAAATTGACAAAGTAAAGTATGTATCTATAACCAACACTATTTGAATGAAGGCCTACAATGCGTTTGCGAAAGTGTAAAGCAATCAGTTCATTTACCCCTATACTTTGATACCTTACCTTTGAGTACTTACTCTCAAAGTTAACAGAACTATGTATGTGACAATGAATGATTTAATGATTTGATTAAACTTGGATGTTGCCACGAATTTTATCCACAACGTTTTACCTACATTTAAGTCTGAAAATTCTAAAATTTTCTTGAGTAAACGACACATAAAAAATATGGGGTGAACATATGCATAATAAAAATATAGATTTTTCTTTTCGAGTTAAAGGCTTTGTTAATTCTTTGAGGTATGATAGTCTCATTAAATGACTCGTTAAATGTTCTATCAGTAGTAAAATATTCATTACTTTAACTACAAGAAAAATACTTTTTAAAGTATTTTCAATATTGTTTCGTAAACTTTTGCGGGACACTGCACAAAACCGATTAAAATTTGCACGCAAACCAGGTTAAATACAAATATACATTACAGTACGATAAAATCAGCAATAACACCAACAGCGCGTTACGGGGTGTCCTAAAACAAAGTTGCAGAGTACTACGTTCCCTCGACATGTCATTTGTGGGGCGGCGGTGCCGAAGGAAGGAACAAATTCTGATGAAGCATCGCAGTCAACGGAGGCCCTGATCACCGCCCTCTGCGCGACCGCTAGACTAACCATGACACCGACATTAAATTTCTCGGTGCCGCAGCGTGTCTGGGGACGGGCATGCGAGAGCGTGCGTCGGAATCAACGAAAATTTCCATTGAACGCCAGGAATGTGTTACTCTTTTGCGCCCTGGGGAGCTTGCGAGCGGGTACGTTTTGCGTGCTTTGTGGGTGACTCTTTGCATTTTTGTCAAGACGTTAGAGTATGTGCAGTTTTTATCCTGAATTTTGTTATGCAGCCGTGAATTCAATCCTGTAGTTCTAATCTCAAAGCTATTTATTTTTCGTCCAAGAGGGTATCTAGTGGTTTTTAAAACGCTCTACAGGCAATACTGCTCATGAGCATGAAAAATGTTTTGCGATTTTCTACTCCGTGAAAATAATGTTATTGGTCAGTCATTTGTCAGCCGTATGTCAGCCGTGTGTCAGCCGTCTGTCAGCCGTCTGTCAGCCGTATGTCAGCCGTATGTCAGCCGTGTGTCAGCCGTGTGTCAGCCGTGTGTCAGCCGTATGTCAGCTATTTGTCATACGTGGAGAATAATTTTCATGCGTGCTCACCGAATTTACAAACTTTACTTATGGCAACTTCGTATAGCTACATACATGGATCCCTTAGTTCTAATCCTGTTTACCTGAAAATGAAATATACTTAAGTCGTGAATTTCATTACAATTTAATTTTGCATTTATGGCGAAAATCCTTCAAAATGTAAGATCTTACAATAGCTACTGCACAAAAGCAGCTTTTCTGCTCTGATGTTCCAAAAATACTTCAGGTTAAGGGGAAGCAATAGAAGCACTCATACGCAAAGAACTATTAAAGATCAGGCCCACCACCTATCCATCCTGTGTGAGTTACACCGCCTGTATATCAATCCGAAAAAGATGTATACATTCATATACTCGCTCCCTTGCGCTATTACCACAAACGAGCGCAGTAGGGAAATCTCCTGCATCAATAGGCAGCCTCGTGACCTGCTCCATTTGTATCTACGAAAGCACGAACATTTCTGAATGACGGAGTCCACGCTACTGAAGCGCGTACCCTTGATGTCCTCAGCACTTATCCGTGTCCACTGATGGAAGAAAAACAGCTCCGGTTCTTTAAGGGGACTAGAGAACCGACTGAATCCTCTGTACCTTGTCAAGTTTAATGCCCCTCTTTGTTGAATTGCTGGGGTGCACGAAAGGGCACGGCAGCAGTCCGGGGGCACTCACGGCACGGTCGGCCCACTGGGGCACGAGTGCTCGTGCCGACACTGTGCGTTGAGGCGCAGTGGACGAGGGGGGCAGGGTGTTCAGCGTCCGCTGAGTAGGCCATGAAACCCGGATTGTAGAGGATTGGAGTCCGTTCGCGAGGATACTGGGAAAAGATGCGGCTAAGTGATGAATAGGTTAATGAATATTCAAAATAGGTGTGTTATTTTAGAGTCAAATGAGGGTTGAAGGTTTCACAGTGGGACAGATAGTCAGCATCATAGTGTGAAAAAACTTTGGTATCCCTAGGGAATACTCGAGCATTCTACGGTTGTCTGGTTTCAATCTTTTTTAAAGTCTACGCTATTTTCAAATTCGCAACAGTTAGTTACGTTGCCGATTTCTTTTAATGGTGAGTAAACTTTCATTAGACTCGAATCCTTTCTTTAACCGTTCCGTTGCTTGTGATGGGTAAGAAAAGGCACAATCATTTATTATTTATCCTATAATTATCCCTTCACTTTGACCTAAGTTCTTCCGGTAGCAATTAATGTGAAATGAATCGAACTGACATTTGGTTTGTCGGTGTCTCTGATTCATTCCACATTAGTTGCTAACTGAAGAACTTAGGTCAAAGTGAATGGATAATTATAGGATAAATAAGTAATGATTGTGCCTATTGTTGACCATCGCACGCAATGAAACTGGTCCGTACTCCCCTATATAGAGTCGAGTTGGCATGTGGTCATAACACCCTCAGTACCTACATGACGCCATGATGCTCTCATTACCTGCATGACGCCATGATGCTCTCAGTACCTGCATGACGCCATGATGCTCTCATTACCTGCATGACGCCATGATGCTCTCAATACCTGCATGAC